>CAJUYG010000919.1:36450-79784 GCA_910591675.1 Galerucella calmariensis | reverse complement strand
AGTTAAGTATCCAGACTAGCAGAGTCAACAAAAAAGTAGTAAACAAACTAGAACAGTGCCATTGTTTAAAGAAGATTATAAATAGGTTTCAATTCACATTTACAGGGACTTCTAACGTTGATTTCTACCAGATATATTGTTAGTTCGGTATTTAAGTTATTTAATATTTGTATTTGTTGTAGTACAACCTGTATATTAATTTATAAATAAATTTTTAAAAACAAACGTTTTAATTTAAAAATTAAAACTGACCTTTGGTCCACCAGACTGCTGAGCCATATGTGACCATTAGCTTGACCAAATCCAGTAAATCTCTTTGGGCTTCATACCCCAATATTTTCCACATACCCTTCTGAGATTCCAGAGGGATAATCTGGCTTTGTTAGTAACTCCTTCCAAGTGGGCGTTCCAGGTGAGTTGTTTATCTAGGATTACTCCTAGATATTTCACCTCCGTCGCAAAAAGAATGCTCACGTCGCCTAAAATTAGCTGGCGGAGTCGCTGTAATTTTTTTCTCCTTGTGAAGGGGATAATTACGGTTTTGAGGGGATTCACATACATATGTTCCCTTTCGCACCACCTTTGCACTATGTTTAGGGCCCTTTGAAGAATATTAGAAATTATCAAATTGGCCTCTAATAATCATTACCATATTATCAGCATATCCCTGCACATCTATCCCCTGACTAGATTATTCACCCAGGAGATCGTCAACCAGGAGTGACCACAAAAGGGGGAAAAGCACCCCTCCCTGAGGGCATCCCCTGGCCGCCATTCCCCTTACCGTGACTCCATTCAGTGATGTAGTGATGTGCCAGTTTGATATTATACTTTTGATCCAGTAACGGATTGGTTTGCAGATTCCTCTACACTCCACCGTTCTCCATATGGATTCTGGAAGGGCATTATTAAACGTCCCTTCTATATCTTGGAATGCTGCCAGCGCTATTTCCTTGTTGCCAAGGGAAGGGCCGATTTTCCCCACTAGATTGTTCAACGCCAAATCTGTCGATTTGCCCGTTTGATAAACATGCTGGGAGGGATTTAACGGATACTCTCGTAGCCTCCCATCCCTAATATGCCTGTCTAGAATTTTTTCTAGACATTTCATTGAGAACGAGGTCAGGCTGATCGGACGATAGGATTTGGGGAGTGAATTATTCACTTTCCCCGTTTTCCGTATAAATACAACCCTCACCACTGACCATTCTAGAGGTGTATACACCCACGCCAGACTAGCTCTCAATAAATTGATCAAATGGGGTAACAGCTCTTCACTGCCCTGTTGTAGCAGAGCAGGAAAAATGCCATCCTCCCTAGGTGATATGTATGGTGAGAATTCGTTCACTGCCCATACAATTGCCGATTGAGTGACTATGTTAGTTACCAACTTCCAATGGAATGGGTGACAGGTCCTCCAGAAACCAACTACCGGGAAAGTGAGTCTGAAGCAGTAGCTCCAGGGACTGCCTTGCAGAGGTCGTGTAGGTGCCGTCTTGGCATTTTATTGCTTCAACGCCCTGTGCCGGATCTCTGGAGAGAGCCTTGTGAATTCTACTACTGACAAGTAAATCTGATATACTCTGACAGAAGTTTCTCCAGGACTCTCTCTTGGCTTTCCCAATCGCCGTATTGTATTCTGTTAAAGCCGTACGATATTGTTCCCATAAGCCTTTCTCTTTAGCTCTTTTCCAAGTTTCTGCTCCAACAAGGTGATCGATCCTCTGTGGTCTCTCTTCTCCCTCAGTGGGCAGTTTTGTTGATAGGCCGATAAAATGGCGGTTTTCAATCGAATATTCGCCTCCTCTATCTCTGCTCTACTCCCAATAGTACCAATTATGTTCCACAAGCCTTCCTGGAGGGTTGATCGATAACCGCTCCAGTTGGTGCATTTTGGGTTCCGATATTGGACTATGGGTCTTGCCCCTGTATTCACGTCGAATCTAATGTGTCTGTGGTCTGAACAAGACGGCTCCGTAGAAACGTGTCAGTTTACGATTTTAGTACTGATGAAATTCGTATTTATCGTTAAATCTAAAACTTCCCTGCGAATTTTATTCACAAAAGTTGGTTCGGAGCCAATTTTATTCACTATTAGCCCCTCACTGAATATAAAATTATATAAAGACTCACCTCTTTCATTTGTGTCCATGCTTCCCCAGTCCAAGTGGTGGGAATTTGCGTCACTTCCAATGATCACCTGTGTGTTGTTCCTCCTGCCGTAGGTCATCAGTTCTCGCACTACCGCTGGGGGATGTTCTTCTCTTCTGTCCTCAGGGAACAGACAATGAGGTCCTTTCTGCCCTCTGAGGCTGAGAGTTGGACTGCCACCATATCAAGGGTGCAGTAACCTGTTAACAAAAAGTAATTTATGTTATTCCTGATAAGTAGACAAGCCCGGGGCTTGAGGCCTGAGGGGCTGTGTACTACTTTACCAGAACAGTTTCCCAGTCCGCTGATCCGTCCCGTGTTGAAAATCCATGGTTCCTGATGAATCCCACTTCGATCTTCTCCGTGTCAAACCTCCGCCCAAGGACATAGGTTGCCGCTTTTTCATGGTAAATGTTGGCTTGGAGACATCTTATTGTGGAAGCCATTGCGAGGCACCTAGGGGAAAGATGAATTAACCCCCCTTTCTACCTACCTTTCCCGCCTTAGAACCCTTTTCAGACTCCTTTTGTGAAGGGAGATTTTTCCCTTCCTTTCCAGGGTCTTCTTGGGATCCGCGGACCCGACTGTTGTTTCGGTGCTGGGTTTCTCTTTCGATGCTCTTGCCTCTTTGGATCGTATCAAGATCTGACCGAAAACAAAATAAGGGCGGAACTCCAACCGCTCCAGTTCCCTGTAAGATTCCTCTTCCAGGGAGAATGTCTAGGTCTGACCAAGTCCCGTATTCAACCGGTGTAGAATACTCCACTTCTGGGTTCTCAGTTCCTGGACTGATCTTCGCAAACGTTTTAGCACCTTCTCCCCCTCCAGTCTATCTGACGCTTCATCATCAGGGATGAAGGCCACGCAGATGTGGGGTTTGGGTAGCTCCTCCTTCTGCACCAATTTTAGCTTGGCTTGACTTAGGGAGGATATTTCTTCCTCCAACCACTGAGACGTTGTCAAATCGGCGTAAACCAGGATCAGGATTCCAGGCCAAATTGTACAGCTCTGGAAGCGTAATTGCGGACCCTTGTCGTCCGGAAGGCTTTTAATAGCCTTCAGAATTGCTTTTTGGAGCGATTTCAGCTGCACATTTGTCAGCAGGACATTGGGGTGATCCGGGTGAATAATTCCCACCTTCACACTCTCCGCCACTTCTTTAAATGATGGCTTAGAGCCCGCCGCACTTGCCAAAGGACGTGGCTTTTTCGCCTCCGTCTCCGGGGTACTACCATCGGATCTTTGCCTTTTGTTGGATGGGGCAACTGAAGAAGGAACTAGTTTGTTCTCTCCCTCTTTGTGCCGTTCATCCGGCTTCTGTCTTTTGCTGGATGAGGCAGCAGAAGAAGGGGATATTTTGTTCCTACTTTTTTTGTGCCGTTCATCCAGCTCCTTGACTATCTGATCAACGGCGGTTTGGTACGGAGCCCCGTTCTTGATCAGACGGCTTAGCCGTTTTCTTGAATCGCCAGTTGTTAAGGTTCAGATCCACCACCGCTTCCGCAAATCTCCCCCTGTGGGAGGATCTTCGGGAGGATCACGAGGAGGGGTTGCCAGCAACTCCCTCTCTTCCTGCTCCGTACTTTGAGTTGGTGAAGGGGCAAAAACTGCCACCTCCATGTCCCCATCCGGTGTAACGTGGATAATATCCCCTTCGTTGTTTTCCGTGTTTATTTTTAAATTTTTTTGCTTTTCTGGTCCATATAGATCCCACGAGTAGCTGGGGAAGTGTGTGTCCACTGCGACAGAGCCCCGCAGTACCTCAGTAAGGCAATATACTCAAGGAGGTTGCCTGGTATCCTGGAGGCTCCGTTCGAGATAGCTGTTTGTGCTAGACACAGCTACCCTTCGGCACGGTTCGCACCTTGAGCTTAAGCCTATTGAGCCACTTCTTAGTTGATCCCCAGTGATGCTGTGCCAGAGGATCCAACACCTACGGGGACCATAAGCCCCTACACCAACGACAAGGTCCTGTGACTCCCAGGAGGGGACTTACTTACAGACTGTCAGTAAGTACGTGCTAACTTACAGACAAGCTGAAACTCACCTGAAGCCACGAGAGGCAAGAGGTTGGCACGTCCCCATTCTCCGTTCTCCTTGGCTTTCCTTGAAAGGAACCGACGCAACAGTGATTTTCGTGGGCACACGCCTTGCTTATTGGCACGTGCCAAACATTGCGCTTACGAATTGGCTGCACGCGCTATTATAATCCACTGGATTTCCACTTGTAGGGATATCTTGATAATGATGTTTATGACAAACCCAATCCAACACCACCAATACTAAGACATAAATTGGAGCTTACCTTGCCAAATAACAACCCAAATGATATCTCGAAAGCACCTGATAGTTTGGACACTCGTACTGCATTGTGGATTCAAGATAATCAATTAATCAACCCCATAATCATCCACTACACCATTTTGGACATTCAGTAAATTAATCTCCACTCTCGAGTTAATCTTTCAAGTACTATCATTGCTAATCGAATTGTACATTATAATAAGAGTTTTTGAAAGTACCCTTTACTTTGAACTCAATAATATGTAACACACTAAGTATGTATTAAATACGTTTGGTTGATAATAAAATTGATAATATAGGAAAAGTTTATTGTCATAACCCTAATATGTCTATGAATTAAATTGAATAGTACTAATATTTATTATCTCTGAAATTGGACCAAGAAAGAAGAAAAATAGGAATATTGATGGCATTTGGAAATCTTATTAAGAAATAAAACGAAGTCACTCATAACAGATTAAATTCGATTACAAGAGGCGGGTCGATTGGCCCGGTTACCATTACCACAATCCGACCTATAAGATCTTTCGTATATACCCTACATCCATATTTTAGTGCAAGAGATCCGAGCTTATGAGCCTATTTTCTGAGAGAAACTCGAGTTAGAAAAATATACATTTTTAATGTACAATACAAAATTATATTATCCCCTGTCCATACTCATTCACTCTCTCTTCAGTATAAATATACTTGTACGTCATCAAAGTATCGAAATCAAGCTGTTTTACTCAGTTCATTCGTTTATACAGTGTGTCCGTAAAGTATGGAACAAGTTTATTTTCAGTAGTAATAACCCAAGGACATTGATAAATGCTCAAAAATTTTATGACAACTTTCTCAAGCTTGTTGCTTGAGAAAGTTGTCATAAAATTTTTGAGCATATATTAATGTCCGAGGGTTATTCGGATAGAAAATGTTTTACCAATTATAGAATTACAACCAAATCGTGACATTTCTAAATATTAAATATTTGGAACTTCAAAATCGAAATAAATCAATAGGTATGTGTCCATAGCAACGTGAAAACAGCCCATGGTCTGTTATCAGTGTAATGTTGATATGATTGGATGAGATTGTTCATATGATGAAAAATAGTGAAATTTTATTGGTTATTGGAGCTGTCAAAAAATTTTCAGGTAAACAGACCATTTCAAGAAATAATCCTCACACATGTCGATTTTTGATTTCAATTCACCGTATTTGAAAATTATAATCTTTACAGAGTGAATTACTTTCGAGTAATGACGTCACCGTCATTTTTTTTAAATGTAACACCCCCACTTTGTCCTAATTTTCGGATCACTCTAGCTGAGCTGATTCCAAAAATATTCCAAATGGTACAGGGTGGACAAAAATACAAGAGTTTTGTGTGTGTTCATAAAGTAACGCGTAACATTCTTTATTAGTTAAATTAACAATATTATAAAAAATAATTATTGTCTAGCGGTTAGAATATGATGAAATACATTACTTTATAAACGTTCAAACTGCAGTCCTTGCTGTATTTGACAGTAACCCAAACGGTGTACAAATTCTTGTTGAACCTTTGTTTATTATGTCCTGAGAAATATATTTTTTATTGCTGTCCGAATTCTCTCTTTTATTGTTAATTTAACTAATGAAGAATATTACGCGCTACTTTATGAACACACACAAAACTATTATTTTTTTGTCCACCCTGTACCAATTGGAATCAACATGTGGTACATTTTTGGAATCAGCTCAGCTAGAGTAATCCGAAAATTGTGACAAAATGGGGGTGTTCCATTAAAAAAATGGCGGTGACGTCATTACTTGAAAGTAATTCACCCTGTATATAAGACTATAATTTTCAAATACAGTGAATTAAAATCAAACATCAAACATTTCAGGATTATTTCTTAAAATGGTCTGTCTGGCTAAAAATGAATTTGTTCCATACTTTACGGACCCAGTGTATGTATGAATAATATAAATAAATATATAAATAAACAATAAATAAAAAAGGTAGAACGTGTCGCGGGACACACGGTAGGAACTTTAGTTCCTTTCAAGCAAAAATTATGTAATACATTTGACGTTATAGATAAACGATTTGCATATTCTTTGGTGGTCGAGTAGTAAGCATACCAGACTCTCACGCGGTAGACCCGGGTTCGATTCCCCGTGAGGAAGCTTTTTTTTATTGTTAATTCCATTTTTAAATAATTATTCTGCTTGATATTAATAACGACAACAGGTAGACGTTTGAAATATTTAGCAGAATATTCATTATTACAGATAATGGTACGGTACCCTTCATGAGGGAGTCCGACTGGCAACATCTACTTATAACAGCATCGTATATTTATAAAGGGAAACCGTAGCATTATAGAAATTGGACATTCAAGAACTGTACGTTTACCACACAAAAATTAGTGGAAATATAAAACTGAATTGTTAAATTTTCATTTTGAAGTTATATTACAGTTTATAGAAATTTTTATTTTCTAGATTTTTTCTCAAGTTCGACTCGTGTGGATTGTCCATATCGCACTTGAACGATTGAGCACTCCGCCCACGGCGTCGTGCTCAAACTTTGTCCTCATACGATATGGCCATCATATCCACGCGGGCGGCCGGGTTCTAATCCCGGCCGGAGCATATGAATCGCTGCTTCGTAAACGAGAGAGAGAGACTAAGGAGAGAGCACAAGCACGCAAGCAAGGCACATAACGAAGCAACGTAACATAACGTAGCGTAACGTAACGCGTAACGGTTAGATCTTTTGCGTCGCGACCCCCGGTCGCTCAAACATAACCTGACGTAAAGAACTAAAGTTCCAACAAGCATTTTGTATTTAATTCCATACCAAGCCCAACTTGTTGGATTGAATATCAACTACAATACAAACTAACGTCAGTCCACAGATTTGTATCAAGTGGAAGACTATTTTTGTTGTGTCCAGTACAACAACAAAAATAAACTTCGCCCGTTATTTATAATTATTTTTATTTGTATTTTCAATTTTTGAAAACAAAAGACGTCAGTTACGCTGAAACCTTTAAATGTTGGCAAAAATGTGCCATGCTGCGCGATTAAAATGGTTTATCAGGTTTAATTTAATGTTTACTCTTTAGTTCTTGAGCTCCACCGTTCATAAATTGAGATGGGCTACCTTGGAAGACTCCAATTTCAGAACTTTCCCATCTGTAGAGCATGCATGAATCTTCCATGTTATGGAAAAATTAGGATTCAAGCATATATTTTTAATACTGATTATTTGTTCCATCATGAAATAGACCGATGAGATGTCATTCGTTTGCTGATCAATCCACTGTCAATTACTTTGCAAGCATAATAAATATTGGTATTTATAGGTCGCATGTTATTGAAAAATAAAAATTTATATTCAAAGGAACATTTTGTAAATAATTTTGAATATAATTCGTTGGATAATTGAATATCAAGTTCAACCTAACGGCAGCTCAGTTTAACATTAATGAAATTTTATGTTGAAAAAGTGCACGCTGTTGCCGCGTTTAAAATTGGTTCATAAGGTGAAATTTTGACATTTCTCAGCTTCTTTCTAGTTGCTGGTTTCTTCTTTTGTGGTTACCTCATAAGTGCTTTATTTCTTTCTAATCATTTTTTCAATCTTTGCTTTATCGAATTACTGTAAAATGTGTAAAACTGTACTTATTAAAGCAAATATGCCGAAACAATTAACCAACCACTGCAAGGTACTTGTAGCTGCATTATGTTGAACAAGAAAAACAACAAGAAAAATAGAATAGAATAGAAGAACTTGATAATAATGGTCCATTGCTACCTTTACATTCTGTAAGAAATATAACCCAAGTAACAATTTAAATTCTATAAGATATATTCTACAAGATATATCATAGGATAGTCAAATTCTTATAACGGTCTACAAAACAATTAAATGATCCTCATACAACTAAAAAGGGCCCATTTTGATACAACTGTTTGGTTGTATAACAGTTCTATTAAAAGTTTATACAATTCTTATATGACTGTTTAATACACATTTATACAACTCTTAATCGACTGTTTTATAATCATTTATACAGCTTCTATAAAATGATTTAATAGTGTGTCTATAAAATGGGATTGAAGCGGCACTTGAAGGTCTTACAAAATGGTTGTATATTGCAATATAATTTTTTATAATGCTGTTATTTCGAGCACAATGAAAACATTTTGTCATCTAGCAGTTTATAAGAGCATTTCATTTTTTAGTGGAGAATATCATAACCAAATTAAATTTCAATTTGAACGTGCATCCTACATTTCATTTGTAGAAATGGAGACTTATCAAAACGACTTAGTCCGCTTGGGCGGACATCTATAGTAAAAATAATTATTTCATTTGGATGGTTTAATAGCACAAATTTTAATGCGCCGCAAATTTTACTGATAGATTATAGGTATATATATGGCAAGAAAATAGAAAATCCTAAAATAGTTTATCACTGCATATGGATATTCTTTCACAATATAATTCTCTAAATAATGATAAAGTCACATTTTTCAATATAGTTTCATGTTTCCAACTCAATTGCTCATAATGGCGGCGAAAGCGGTACAAGAATTGCTTATTTAAACATGGCGATTTATGAAGCAACAATATTATCCCAAAGAAATGCCTTAAACAATATTTTATTGTAAAATGGAACGGTATACGATAACTGTTTTTCAACGAAGAATATTTAGGCACTATACAACTAAAAAGTGTTTTATAATGCAACGCAATTGAATGCTATACAATATTTATTATACAACATTATACAGCTTCAATAAGACAAGCTTAAGTAACTATTTTATAATGTTGTAGCTGTTAGTTATATAGTATATCATAGAACTCTTATACAATAGGTATAAAAGGCTTATAAAATGATATTTTTGATATTGTATAAACTTGCTTGTAAGGTATTATATCATTTTAAAAGAAGTGATCGTATAATGCGTTATAGCATATATTGTAAAAGTTAGAATCATTTAATACAACAATTTTCTTTAAAAAACAAAATTATCGCAACAAAAAGCTTAATAAAAAGAAACAGTCCTTGAAACAACGCTATTCGACTGTTATACAACAATTCAGTCCTCTTAGAATTCCATTTTGCTGGTTGGGAAGCTAGCAATAATATGTTAATGTATGTGTTGTATTGATTTTTATATGTGGAAGATGTTATTTTATATAGTTTTATGATTTTATATGGGCGCTAGCTACTTAATCTCAGGTGGTGGTTCAAAACTGGTCGTCAGTTTCACTTGTACTTGATTCACTACCACCTGTACAATAACTATCTAAATTGATAATTAAATGATTCACTTTCACATTCTCAATAACATTGTGTACGTTATGATCCATATTCCACTTGCCCTTTTAAATTTTTTAAACCTCTCTTATGCACTTTTGCCACGTTTCTTCGGTAATGTTCCTAACTGCACTTAACAGTAATTCCATTACATCTTCTAATTTGTATGTAATATTGGCAAGAGGGGAGCCGTTAAACACTCTCACCCGCTTTTTTGCTAGTTCATCTATCACATATTTTTTATGTTGTGACTTATGTTGTTTAGCAGCCTCACAGATACGGGGTTTGGTGACGGTGATTAAATGGAACAAATTTATTTTGAAGCCATTCCATTATGTCAGCTTTTCTCCATGAGGAGGTTTGTAATTTTTCTTGCAGGATGCTATGGTGATATCGAGAGCTATGAGAGATCCTTGTGGAATATTTTCCAAAAACGTCTTAAACCTGTTTTGAAATACTTTTTCGTTAACTTCTTCATGATAGTCGCCGTCAGTTTTTCAAGTGAATACTAACAAACTATTTTTCCTACTCCTATACTATAAAGGTCTGTTCTCTCAAGCATCACTGACAGTCTTTGACAATCCGGATTCGGCGCAGAGACCCTAAAGCGTCCTGCCGAGAACATTTTAAGGTCAGTACGCCGAATCCGGATTGTCGAAGACTGTCTGTGATGCTTGTGAGAAGTTGTTAATTAAATGCCAATTTTCAGTTTCATAATGATACTCATTATAACACTGGTTTTCATTATAAAACTGAAAAATTGACCAATAGAAATCTATATTTTCAAATACTTAAGCAGGCAGACCCAATATTTTCTTGACAGTTTGACTGTGTTTTATGACAGTTTAAATATTTTGCGTCAGTTTTTAAAAGAAATGTCGAGCACCAGACCAAAAATACTCAATGACCAAGGTAAATAAATATTTGAACCTATCAATTTTTGTTTACAATAATTTGTTTTATTACTAATTTTTTACAACAATAACCTACCTATATACCTACACTTCATGCTATTACGTCAACCTTTTGCTACGTGGTACCGTGGCAGAGTAAGGAAAGGCGATGTATAAGATTGTTTTCGATCTGTACATGTCGGGTTCGAATCCCGGGCGGAAATTTTTTTTATATTTTTTTAAATCAAATTTCTTCGTAGAAAAAATAGTGTATGCAACACACATGCATTGGTTATTACATGATCGTTGCATAATATACTATTCAGTAATACCAGATGCGAAACAAGTATATCCAATGATTGAACGGCGACCTTTTCCGCAAGGACCTTAAATTCCGGTTAACCAACCATCCATAAACGCTTGTTTATAGCTTTTAATATTAGAAGCCTGCTAAACCTTAGAAAGGGCATGTGCTTTGTGAACCCAAGTTCCATCGAGATGGAAAATGTGTTTTCCCTGTCGTCTTGCTGCCATTATGTCACGAAGATAATCTTCCGCCACAATATGGTTCCACGTTTTTCAGTAAGACAAATATTCCCACTCCGCTGCTCACATTTCATACCTATTCTATGCATAATGCTCCACCACGTTGTTTCACTTATATGCGACAAATCCGCATCAGTTTTTATCAATTTTGATATTTTATTTAATGTAGGCACTTCATTTTTTATATAAAATGAATGGCTATTTTTTCTGATTGCGTTGTTAATAAATTCATCAGTTTTCTTCACTTTTCGGCCTGGTTTCTCTTTTGGTTCGCTTGAAACCTGATTTCTTTTTTGTTCATATATTACTTAGTGAATAAGGGATTTTCCTACTCCAGTAATTAGTGTACATTTTTCTATAATACTGTCAACACTGTTCTGACAACAGTGAGCACTAGTAGAAATACGTTAAAAATACGTAATCGTTTTTTTGTGTTTAGTTTTAATGGTCCAAATATCCGGCTTTTACTTTTTACTTTCACTCATTTCCACGGAACTTGCACAAATGCAACCCTTGAACGGTTATCACAAGCTGAAACCATATTTAAAACTAATATGGGTTATAATGACGACTCGGTATATTTTTGAGAATTGAAATATTTCTCCAATTTCCTGTGACTTTATGGTTTGACTGTATACAAACAAAGTATAAACTTTTATAAATTCAACTTGTTCAGGTGGCTAGTTTAATTATAAGACTCTTCTATACAAAGGAGATGTATCGTCGCTACTATTCTTTTTCCTTTTGATCGCATATATCAGCAACAGCGTCGGGAAACCGGGAATTTTCCCAAGAGATAACAAATACAAAAGTTTTTCCGTATTTTTTCCCCATTTGAAAAATATTTGCCGTATTCTCTTGAGGATTTCAATATTTTCTTTAGATTTGGTGCCGCAATTCAATTTCCAGATTATCATGAAATTTTCCAGAGCGATCGAAAATGTTTTCTCAAGAGTTTTTCCGTCCCTTTTCCAGTGACAGGTATAATCATTTGATGAAAATGCGGGACCTGCTTACGAGTATACAGGGTGTCCCACGACGTTTCGACAGTCCAAATTCTCGAAACCTGTTCATATGACATGTATGAAATATGGCAGATATAAACAGTCGAGACTGATGTTTATATTTTTCCTGTAATTTCGGGTCACGTGACCCCAACACAATTTTTTTGAATGGAACAACCGGTATAATATTAAGTACAATTTTTGATATATCGCTCAAAAACAAATTCAACGATACCACACTGTATTGTGCAGTGATGATAATAGGAGTTATTTATTCTTATTCAATTTATTAAAGCAATATATTGCACTCAAAAATTAAGATGGCTGTAAAACAATAGTATCAACAACATAGGTTGTCATTCATTATTGTTAGGTGAATTTTATTCAAGAACTGTCATTATTACTCATATTCTTGTGAAGACATTGTAATAATAAGTAAATAATGCCTACAATTTTTACTTACGATGAATATGTTGACATGCCACTTATTCATGGAAAATGTGGAAAAACCAAAACTCATGCTCAAGGTTTGTACAGAAATCGTTTCCCTCATAGAATATTCCTAAGTATTGACCCATTATCAATTAAAACAATATATTAAAACAGATAATATATTTTAATTAAATATATCTTTGTCTATCCACTACAATACTACTATAGGAAAATTCATTTATTAAAGCTTAAGATTCGATAAAGTGAATTTTTGATTAAATTGTTATGTTTACCAAAGTAATGATTACAAATGTTTAAGTATAGGTAGGTACTTAGTTTGGGGTGTTGTTTCTGTAATTTTTCAGTTTCAACGTTACGATTAGCAAATTTCAGTGTATAATAAATACGTGAACCTGTATACAATGAATGAAAATAATCAACTGGGTTTGTACAAGGATGACACAATTTAACATTCTTAAAGCTATTATTAAGCTTCATACCGACACCATATTCAGGGGCTATTTTATTAAATTGATCCATAAATGTGTTTTCCAGTTCTATAACGAGTTCCACAAAATTTTTGGTAGGCACAACCATATTACAAATGTTGGACGAAACACTATAATCTTTATATTCAATAAAAACGGTAGATTCTCCTTCTAGATCATTTATATTTTATCTTAATAAATTCTAAGCAAGTGTTACAGGAATGCTGCAATAAACACTTTTTAAGTAGGTATCCAGTAACGTATATGCCAGTGCATTTCCATACACACTTTTTATATTTATATAATCAGTCGTAAGCACTTTTAGAGGAGGTATTATTTGTAGTCGTACTGTACTTTTAAGCAATTCAGATTGTGTATTAAGCAAAAATGCAAATTACAAATTTTTATCCTATTATAACATTGTTCCACAGTTATATTGGCATATCGGTGGTTTCCTTTAAAACCCAAAGCATTTTTCCAAGCTTCACATTTGCAATATAATATAGAAAATGAAAAATATTCACTTGTATACTACTAAATTACCTCTCTTCTTACCTAATTTTTTTCTTTTGCGTATCTAAAAATTAGTATCTCTTTCAGTTTACTGCGACAATCATCAACAGAACAATATACCACTCCAGGCATTTTGCAATGAAATAAGTCACTATAATATTTATACTAAATACAACTCTATAATAAAAATATGTATAAATATTTTAATGCTCACGCAAAAACAATGATCCGCTCACAAAGACGAAAACAAATTTCGATCAGCAACACATTAGCATTGCGTGCTACCCCTGTACTCAACACTTCCTCAATTTAAACTAGCCAGAACTCGCCAGTCGATAGGAGGGATAAGGAAATTTTCGGTAACCCATAAATCGACGAAGTGAATTCACTTGTCGGTAGTTAGTGTACGGTGTCTATATCGAGCGAAAGCTAAGAGTTGATTGAGAGAGAATGAATGATATTTCAGGCCGAAAGTCCATAGGCGAAAGAGATACTCTGTCAAATACGGATATCTTATTTGGGTTGAAGCTGAACGTGCATCAAGTTTATACTCCGATGTTTCAACATCTTCCAGACGATACGAAGACAATAATTTGAATCTTCCTACATTCTAAATCTCTCCATATGATAATCGGAGGCTGATTAGACAACGTAGCTATAGACAACCTGTATAGTCTAGCACTTATTTGGATACATTATAGAAGTCATTAAAGCAGTAAAACTTGACATAAGTCCAGAACTCTTCTGCAGTAGATAATATCTTCAATGTTGAAAAAACTCAATAAGATGCCAAGGGCAGGCTATAGTCCGATAAATCTATTCACAGCACCTTTGTTTGACCTTGATACTAATGGCGAGCTTAGACGGAAACTGAGAAATAAACTAATACAGTTTTGTTTGCGCGAACAGACATCTCTTTCCTTTGACACCAGTTGTGAACATCGTCCAACGTCCTTTGGAGGTTATTATGCTATTGTTTCTAGCTTTGATATGTTACATGTCGTCATATGCATCATCTTGCAGATTCACAACTCTACTTTCCGAAGCACTTATCTATCAGAAGTAACGTACTAGATACGGCCAGTAATGGTTAATTTTATGCTCCTTCCAGCCAATGTTCAACAAATGGAGATTGGTGGTTCAATGTCAAATACTACTTTATTGTCAAGATATATTACCACTGCAATCTTATCGTTGTTAAGGGATTGTGTAAGGCTTAATCTGTCGATCTGCTAATTGCAAATAGCTCCTTTCGATGCGTTGTCCTCTTTTATATCGTTCCCACATTGATGTGGTGGCTTATATTTACCTTTTTATTCGCGCGCTTTTATTAATATTTATCAATATTCAGGTTAAGACAGAGATAGCAATGATAATGTTCATTGGTTAACGCAATAAATTGACGGGGAACTTCCACAACAATATACCGATGGATGAAAGCAAATCTGGAGGATGGCTTATCGAGGAGCTTGAAGCTAATGTCTCAATAGGGAAACCCATTGACGCTACGGGCACGAGATATAAATTTGAAATATCCATACCAGGGAGTGAAGACCCATACAGGCTGGGGCAACCTGGTATGTGGACGGTTTCATGGCTCCAAGAAGTAGGTGTAGGAACCGTAATTGTAGCGCTCAATTGAAGGATAGCTATTGCAATGAGCCTATCTAAGGACGTCGCAAAGGTGTGAAGAAATCAAAAGACAGGGAAGAACATACCAGTCAATTGTCATTTTCACCTATACCCAAACTGCACCGAAGGCACTTGATGCTAAAAAGGTCAATACTAAGCTAGGTGCCCCAAGCGCAAGGTCTTGGTAGCCTGGGTACCAGACATGCGCGTCAAAAGAACATAAGCGAATTGAACAGACAGAAGAGGCTAATCAATGCCATTCATTTGACTGTAACCCTTCGACAATGAATATGGCAACAAGAAAGTGGATGGCACAAAAATGTGTAGAATGGTGGGTAGTCTTACCAGGAGAGAGGACAGACACCTGATAAGTGAAGATAAGAAAACTGTGAGCTTAACAGGTACTCAAATCAAATGAGGTAGACAGACGAAGCCATGTGCAGATTCTGTCATCTAGAAAAGGTAACTGCAGAGCACATCCTATGCCAGTGCTACTGCCAGGTAAATGTGTACTAGGCGATGAGAAATATTTAGTTCCGAGGCTAATAGCCTACTTGAGAAGATTTAGGCTTGATTCTAGATTCAGAGGACCAAAATAGATTTGAAAAGATCGCAGTGGAACAGACCGATTAGCCACCTCATCAAATCTCATCCAGTCTAGCCAACATTGTTCTTGGCATTTCAAATATTCATTCAAATCGAGGAGCTTCCAAAAATATTTGGCTCTCTCGTAAACTATCTATTTGCAGTACAAGTCTACAATTTATGTTTTTTTTATTTTAATCATTAAATCTCTCATGACTCATGTGAACCGTAACAATATATTGCTATAATCTATTAATTTAATGGCACTTTCACTGCGGTCGTAAAAGTCAAATTAATTAGTTATTCATTGAAATAAGCCAATTCATCCATAAATCCAGTATTATTAACGAGACATTCGTCGATATATACTTCCGCAATTGCGTCAGATAACCCATCCGCATCAGAATGTAGCAAGTTAGTAAATTAGAACTATGGACTAAACCGTTATCAATCAACGACTAAACTGACAAATGAATTCCATCTTTCATGAACTATAAGCGTTTTATTATTTCAGTTCAACTTCTTTTTCCTGGCATCTTGTTCTATGACTTCTGGGCAGATGTTAAGTTTGCCATCCTTTTCTTGCAGTTCGTGTACACAAACGGTAATATTACATACTGTGCTGCCTTGATATGTTATTTAAGTCTGTGATATGCGGAAGCATTCTTTACAAGTTCACTATCGGTCCCAACAGACGTTGTCTTGTTCTCATATTGCGTTGCCAATAACATATTGTAACGTTTATTCTAATTTATATTTACAGATTTATATTCAAATACAGTTCTTATTTAATAATTTATATAATACACTAAACACACACTAACTATAATTTATATGAGTCACTTAATAAACACTTTATCGAGGCGCGATTGCTTTCTTTCAGTATCAACACTAACTGACTAACTAACTCCACTGCGATGCTCGTCGCCTATTTATACTCGCAGGTATGTAGTTCTAGAAATCTCTCGAACTCGAAGTTCTGGTGGATGCGCTGGGTTTTTCTAGATGTTACGTATTCCAGATCATTCTCGATAATAAGGCAGAGGGGCCATAGTCGTATCATATGGAATTTCACTGGGGGCACTAATTGAGCACATTAACAATTAACAATATTATGCACATTTTGACTATTTTAATTTTAATTATTTCCTCCAAAAAACAAACAATCAAATCCAGTATGCTGCCTAGTAACATATTGGAGCTAAGCAATCATTGCCAGTGAAACACTTCCAAAATTCCCTTCGTGTTTCTCTTATTAATAAATGTAACTATTTTTAGTTCCGATGAATTGATTCTATCCAAAACTGTTTTCGCCGATTTTGGTGTGCAATGATTTTATTATTAAGTAAAGTACTACATCAACCATACTGAAGCAACGTACTCAAGCAGAAGCAGAGCAAACTACTTGTAAATAAACCTCAGATGCGTTAACCAACGGAATATTAAACCTGAGCAGGTATCAAATGAAAAACGATTGCTCAGCAGTAACGGCTCTCCAAGAAGGGACATGCATGTAGGTTTATTTTCGTTTGTCTAGGTGAAAAAATTATTGATACTTCCAGAGGTGAATCAAACCGATTACCAATCAAAAGTCGATCTTATTTCAGTTATACGTATATATTCTTTTTCCCCGGAAACCAAACCCAAAAGACATGAGGTGATTCTCATCAACAGTCTAAGCGTGATTTCAAGTAAAGCTTTAATAAAAACGGTAAAAAAAATTGCAACAATGCAACTAAACTGAATACATTAATAATTCATACATGCATATCATTGGCGTTTGCCAGTCCAAGGGAGGATTCCTCCATAAACTCTGTTATAGTGTAACTAATGTTAATGTGATGACCTTGAATTGTATTACAAATTTTATACAGGTTAATTTTAATCCACTATGTTAATTTGAATTACATTTGAAAAGCATTATTTCACAATGTTCGAATTTATAAAACAATTTTATGCAAGCCATTGGGCGGCTTTTTTCTTCAAAGGGATTAAACATATGGGTCACTACATTAACAATAGTTACACTATACGCCTGATAGAGACAACTATCTTCTTCATGTGAACATTGAAACCCAAAGCAAAAAAGCCAATGGCTAGGTATGCTAAGCCCATCAATCTAATTAGATTCCATTGTTATTATTTTTATGGTATCCAGCTCAATATCAAAACTTCCCCTATTTCATCAATTAACTCAGAAAACTGAAGGCCGAGACTAACCAACTAAAAAAAAACCAAAGTTAAGTTCCCGTTTATTTGGCATAAAGTGTGATCCCGTTTTGGAAGAAACCAAGAACAATGTATGAACATTCTAGGTAATTCTTATCATTTTGAACAGAATGTAGACTTTGAGCGAACCTACGTATGTTATTAATTTTATTTTCCTCACACCTTCCAACATGCTATTTTGGTCGATTTGTGTGTTAATTAAGACATCGTTGCGCTACTGGCTATAGTCGAAGCAGTTGTTGACAAGTTTCGGAGTTGAAGATGTAATTCATTGGCTCTATATAACTAAGTTATATGATTAATAACAGCTCGTTGACGTACTAAAAGGTAAGTTGGGAAATTACTTAAAATTTCCACGAGTCTTACAATGGCGCTTTTAAGAGATAGTCTCTCGGTTCAAAGTATGTATATATTATTGATTAGATGACATTGCGAAATTTAAGAAGTTGTTAAGAAGTTTTGATGAATTCAAGCGAAATCAGAAAAGAGAAAAATATGAAATAACTTTTTCCTATAGTCTCAAGGGTGTGTAATTGGTGGGATATGGATATTATTAACGCACGCATGTGAAGTTTGCACGGCGAGGCCGTAGGCCAAGCCGTGTAATCACATAAGTGTGTTAATGATTCCTATCACACGTGTCACGTACAAAATTTTATCTGCAACTGTTTATTAGTATTATTATCGCATTAGTGAGGTAGTGTATTCAAAAACGCACTAGTGAAGTAATATACGTCATTATGACACTGAAAATGGTGTCAAATCGTACCCGTTACATGACAGTTGAAGATAAATAGTTATTTATGATAGAAGTGCGTGAAGTTATACTTTTGCGTACGAGTTGCGAAAATGCAAGAAGCGTGCGTAGCGAGTGCCTTTTTCGCAACGAGTGCGCAAAAGTACTTCACGCACAAGTGTCATACAAAAGTTTATCTACGAGCACATGAAGAAATAAATAAAAAAAGTATACTCTGAATGGGTTAAAAAAAATAAAAATGAATTTTCTATAAACAAATATATAAACAACGAATTCTAATTATTTAACTTCGTATTTACAGTAAAATGAGGACAATTATTCAAATTACTAATTGTAACATTGGGTAATTTGTTTGTTTTTAAAGTAACAAATATTTTCCACTATGTCTGACACTTCTGTCAAATTTACTGTCAGCACAAAATTTTATACAACAAACGACTAAATTCAAGGCAACTAGATAATCACGTAGCTAAGAAAGAGTGTTAAAATTGAAACCCCCATTTAAAAAGCATTGGTCATTTACGCACGCTTTTGGGTGTTATAATGAAAGTCCCATATATAAAGCATTGTTCATTGACGCAAGGTTTTTAACGTATGTATAATGTATGATTCCTCACATTTTTTTTTTGGTTCACAAATGTCTAATTTTAAAGGTGATCGTAGATAAAGTGAATTTATTTGTCTCTAATACAAGAGCCTTAGATTATAGTAAGAGTAAAATCTTGGAACTCGGAGGCGTTGAAAGAATGATCTACTGCCTCAGAGAGTAAGTATAATATAAAAATATTACCACTAGTGATTTTTTGTTCCAGGTACCTGTAAAACTGGAGTTTACAAGGAAGAAGGGGTCGAAGAAAATTGTCATGTCATCAGCTTTCCTCTCCACCTATTAAGGAGGTAAAGAAGCTGATGGTGACTAAAAGTAAAGCAAACGTACTTCATTTAGCTAGCAGCTGCAAACAAACTTTACTACAACTCTTTATGACCAGCAATCTTAATACACTATAAAAATGTTTGGAACGTATCAAGCTTGAAAGCAAAATCTCAAAAAATACTCCAATTTATTGAAATTATATTGTAATTTGTTTTGCTTTTTGGACCAAAAAGCAGTTTTTTTAGACAGTAACTTTTTAAAATTTATTATATATATACAGGGTGGAGCAATCTTCTGACATCGGAGGATTACATCGTTGTGGTGATAGATAGAACTTTATAGTTTTGTGTGAGCTAATACAGTTATTGAGAGCACATTTTGAAAATACTCTCGATTCTACAGGGTGTTCCAAAACCACGTAGCAGCACAAACTTACATTTTTTTGAATGGAACGTACTATATTTTGTTCAAGAATCGAAAAGATCTCATTGAGAGCTTTACAAAAATATAGCACTCTAATATATTATAAGGGTGTTTTCCAAAGATATGACCAATTATTAGCAAAAAAGACCTCCTCTTTAACACTTTGTAGAACAGTAAATTAAAATAAATCAACAGGTCTTTGTGTTCAAATGTCATACACACATCATTGGCTGTGCTCAGTGTTAATTACTTTTTTCATCTGTGGCTTCTTTAATACAGGGTTAAACAAAACGCAATCAAGCAATATCTCAAAATTTTCAAATGAATCACCCTATAAGTCTTTTTACAATTTGTTAGTATAATTAATAAACTTTCTAACGATGTAAACTTAGGGCATTAGTTAATGGAAAATCGTAGATATTTTATGATAATGGTCAAAAACAAGTATTTTACGTACACAAATAAAATGGTATTAAATTTTTACATGCAACCTCTTGCAAATTTTAACATTCCTAAGGCATATATTTTAATCGTAATTTTGGATGCATCTACAATATCTAATCGATGAAATAAAATGTTTGCTAATACCTGGAATTACCAAAAATTTAATATTTATTCATGTTTCACTTTCAAGAATTGTTATTATAGGCTTGTTTGAGAATGGGCGAAACATAATCAAGCCATATTTTTGATTATATCAAGTGAGCTACTATCAAAATAGTATCTACTAATAAATGTCATATCCGAATCGGATATGCAGATGATCTGGCAGTAATAGTTGTAGCCAAAAACGCACCTAGTCTAGAAGACAAAGCCCGCCAAACCATCGAAGATGAAATTTCATTTATACATCTGTCAAAAAAAGTTTTTATATTATATTGTTTTTTGAGTTTTATTTTATAAAAATGTTTAATTTATTACCATTTATACACCTTTTTTACCTTTAATCTCATTTAGATATTATTCCTCAATAATGAACACATAGTGGTTCGAAAGCTCGGATTAAATTCTTAAAAGAGTACACTTTGGTATCATTGTCACATCCCCAAAAAAAACTCCCATTATATATAAATATATATAATGGCTTGATACCCCTGCTGGGGTTTCGCCGCTTCGCGCTTTCTAGATCCATTTTTTGGGGTGGATCAATCCCCGTTTTTCCTTTTAGAGTTTCTCTGTCAATGCTCTCCATACTTTCCTATCCTTAACTTTGTCCTTCCATCCTCCATTTCCGGCTCTTGTCATATCTTCCCTCACCTGTTCCAGCCATTTTATTCTAGGTCTACCCCTACGTTTTCTTCCCCAGGATCCCATTGTGTCATTTGCAGTGTTATTTCTTGTTCTTCTGCTCTATATATTTATGTGTCCCAGCCATTTCATTCTTTGTCTTTTTATTTTCCTTACTATGTCCTCTCCTTCCAGCTCTTGCTCAATTTCATAGTTCATTCTTTGTCTGTACTCGTTATCTCCCAATTTGATTGGTCCCAATATTGTTCTCATCATCTTTCTATTATTCTCAAGTCTTCTTTTTCCTTTTTAGTCAGTGTCATTGTTTTAGCAGCATACAACATGACTTTATAAATATTGATTTTGGTTTGTCTTGAGAGTAATTTGCTTTTAAAAGTTTTTTATTGGCATGGTAAGCCCTATTTGCAATAAATGATTTTTTCTTCTATTTCCTTTTTCCTGTTTCCAGTGTTTGTTACTGTGACACCTAAGTATTTGAATTTTTCCACTTTTTCAAATTCGAAATCTCCGATCTTTATTGCATTGGTTTGATTTATTTTACCAAAAATCATTATTTTTGTTTCATCTGCATTTGTTTCTAATCCCATCCTATTTCCTTCACTTGTAATTTCCCTTATTGTTTTTTCCAGAATCTTTTTTGGCTTTGATATGATTACTAAAATCTATTAAATGGTGAAAATTCATATGAAGACATTCCTATGCAACCCTGAAAGCTTACATGAATTTATTATCATATTTCAAATGAACATGTGTACCATTATCGTCCTCCAGGTAGGTGGATGATAAATTATGCTCATTAGTCCGTGAACAACAAACAACACACTCACATGTGCAGTTATGTTAGAAATATTCCACCAGAAGTTCAATAATGCTGTTTTTCGCTCAGGCAAATGTTGGCAAACAAACAAAATAAAGGAGAATAAACTAGTAGGATAATTAGTTAACCGGAGGGATTTATTAATTTCATGTGTCAAAGAATAACAGTTTATATTTTTTATATATTTTAAAAATTTCTTTTCACAAAAAAAAATACATTTTCAATTGATCTTTCAGAACATTTTGATGGGTCTAAAAGTGGCAATAGAGAGTGTGAAGCCGAGGCTGGGCGGTTTGATTATGTGCTGATTATTTCCATATCGAGATCGAATCGACAAGAAATTGTGACATTATAGTGTGGATCCTATTAGCACATATACAGGGTGTCCCACGACGTTTTGACAGTCCAATTTCTCGAAAACTGTTCATATGACATGTATGGAATTTGGCAGATATAAACAGTCGAAACTGATGCTTATATTTATTATAAAATGACTTCCGTTTTTCCTGTCATTTCGGGTCGCGTGACCCCAACATAATTTTTTTAAATGGGACAACCAGTATAATATTACAATTTTGGATATATAATTCGAAAACAAATTCAACGATACCACACTTGTATTTATTTTTATTAAATTTATTAAAGTCATATTTCGCACTCAAAAATTTAGGTGGCTGTGAAACAATAGTATCAACAACATAGGTTGTCATTCATTATTGTTAGGTGAATTTTATTCAAGAACTGTCATTATTAGTCATATTTTTGTGAAGACACTGTAATAATGAGTAAATAATGCCTTCAATATTTACTTACGATGAATATGTTGACATGCTACTTATTTATGGAGAATGTGGAAAAAACAAAACTCATGTCAAGGTTTGTACAGAAATCGTTTTCCTTATAGAATAACTCCAAGCAAAAATACTTTTGTCTATGTCGAACGGAAGCTAAGAACTGGTTCTTTTCCAAGCGGTAAAAATCAAGTTCCTCGTCAAAAGACCGCTCAGACAGATGACAATGTGATAAATATTTTGGCTTATCTTCAGGTGAATCCACACACCTCAATACGATTTCTTGAACAAGAATTACAAATAAGTAGAAGTTCAATACAAAGAGTATTGAAAAATCACAAATACCATCCTTATAAAATACATTTAACAGAAGGTTTAGTTCCTGCAGATCCGGAAAGGAGAATAAATTTTATTGCTGAAATGTTAGGACATATTAATGATGACCCTTCTTTTTTAGAAAAAATATTATGGAGTGATGAAAGAAGATTTCATAACAATGGTATTGTTAATCGCCATAATTGTCATTATTGGTCGCAGGAGAATCCAAAGTGGATGCGCGAAACCAATTTTCAAACAATATGAGGAATCAATGTTTGGTGCGGTTTATTCAACGGTCGGTTGATTGGTCCCTATTTTTATGAAGGAACATTAACGGGGCAAAGATACTTAGATTTTCTTCAAAATACTCTACAAGAATTACTTGAAGATATTCCCTTACATGAAAGGCAAACAATGTGGTGGCAGCAAGATCGAGCATCTCCTCACTTTTTTGGGCCAGTTAGAGAATATCTTAACAACACATTTCCTGAAAAATGGATTGGTCGAAATGGTGCGATTCTGTGGCCACCCCGTTCTCCGGATATTACACCCTTAGATTTCTTCCTCTGGGGTTACTTAAAAGGTCTAGTTTATGTCACACCCCCGATTGATTTAGATGATTCAAGGAATGAAATAAGACAGGCATGTCGGACCGTTACACCCGCAATGATTACAGCATCGCTCACAAGAAATCATTTAACAAGGTTTGAACATTGTGTCAATGTACATGGTCATCAATTTGAACAATTTCTTCAATTACTTGTACTTTTTAATTCCCTATGTTACGTTTTTCAATAAAATAATTTATACAGATGTTCATTTAATTGCCCCTATTATCATTACTGCACAATACAATGATGACAAGTGTGGTATCGTTAAATTTGTTTTAAAAAGATATATACAAAATTGTAATATTATACCGGTTGTCCCATTTAAAAAAGTTATGTTGGGATCACGTAACCCGAAATGACAGGAAGTCATATTATAATAAATATAAGCATCAGTTTCACATGTTTATATCTACCAAATTCCATACATGTCATATGAACATTTTCCGAGAAATTGGACTGTCAAAACGTCGTGGGACACCTTGTATTAAACAAAATAGAATGGAATTATAATTATGGATGCCGATCAAGGGGAGCTATACCTATGGAAATTTTCAAGAGCCAATAGTACTGTTGTTATTTATTCAGTGACTAGTCAAGCATGTTAACTGATTCGTAAAAAGTAAGTTGCGAAAAGCTTAGGCTCAATTGTGGCATACAACTGAGCATGATTTTTGAGAAAACTACATTCATAAAATTTCAAACCTTTTACAGCACCCAGTATTGTCCCGTCCTATGCAAAATCGCTGTCATACGCCAGAATTCTGATTAGTATTCACATGACTAGCTTATATCAACTATGAAACTGATTGAGAATAAGTGCCACTGGCTCTTCTGATATGATTTTTTGTGATATTCGCCAATTTAAATCGGATGGAGAGGTATGTGCAAAAATAACAATATGAATAAACTCTTAAATTTTTGGTGGAATTAATTTAGATAGGATAACTTCTAGTCCTATTCAAGTGCTGTACGCTCGCGAGCCAAACGAAAAGGCAATATTATTATTTATAATTTATAGTCATTAAATTATGAAAATTATGGGCAAACTTCAACAGTTTGCTCAGTTATTTGCCTAAGTGAATTATTGTAACCAGAATAATCATTATGGGGGAACTTTTCGCTATCCCTTAAGGGATATCACTCTTGTTGAATTTGTTCCGACGATTGTCTCTTGATCTTTTGCTTTCCATAATAACTGTGAAATAGGCCACAATAAAAGTCCTATGTAATTAGTGTTTACCATGCCGAAAATTTAATTATTTGGTTTATTTCCGATAAAAAGAAAATTTTACAGGAAGAAGTGTCATAAACTAATGTTCATCCTTGAGTTTGGTTCATAAATACGGGTATTATTCAATTAAGAACTGTCAGGTTGGTGCCTTAAAAGCAAGTCGATGAAAAGGTTGAAGTTTTGAAATTTCCACCCATTTGATACGAGTAGTGATGTTAATGAGCCAAATATAATGAAACATTATTGTAATATTATCTTGGACAACTGTAAACCGAAATCAGAAAAACAGTAATGAATGAAGAAGAAATTTCATTTGTTTGAGAATTCATCAAGAGTGGAATAAATCGTAGAATATATCCAAGAAAATTATTTTAAGACAAAATGGCGTACTTAATTTCAATATAGCTATTCCGCAGTTTCACTACATTCAAACATTGTGGTACTATTCTAGGCATACAGAAGTAAGTTGTGTAAATTGGTGAATGAAACAGTTTCCCCTTTCGTTTTGAATTAAGTACTAATAAGACTATATTTTGGTATGTTTTCCACTTCTGGTCTTGAAATACCACAAAATTAAAGGGTATCCATTGGAAAAAATGTTATTCACCTCTCTCACCCAGGATTGAGAATGAAATGTTCACATAAATATCTGATAAATTATATTCTCATAATTGGGGTGAAAGGGTCGAATGGACCTGAGTGAAAGGCAAAACGGAATTTCTGCAGAACAGATTTGAGATTTTCGCGTGGTAGAGTTTATTAACCAAACGGAATCGTTAGTTACCAAAACTTGGTGATAATGTGCTCCTTAACAGGACCGGATCATAGGAATCAGTAATTATGTAAAATCAAACGAATTTTATAAAAAAGCACTAAGCGCGGATTGGCGACGGCAACACAAATGGTGCTCAGCTATGGAAGGAGTATGTACAGGGGAACAAAACAGAACAAACTATATACATCTGAACTTAAAACTCCAACTTTTCTAAGACGGAGATTAGGATTGAGGATCATCTTTCTCTAAAACTCAAACAACATAATATGTGTCAATATATGAATAAGCAGTGATTCGTTCAACTCCGCAAATATATAAATTTTAGTTTATCCCTTCCCTTTTTTTCCAATGTTTGCTTTCCATACTTTCTTACCCGGCCTTGCTTCATCCACACGTTGTAAGTGTCGCAACCATTGTAGTTGTTTTTTTTAGTCTATTCTAAGGTTGATTGTATTCCTAGAGGTGTTTCATCTATGTTATTCTCTTTTGCTGCACATCTTACTCTTTTTGAATATTTCATCTCTGTTGCCTATATTTCACTTGTTTATTATCCTATATTTACGATAAGTTTGTAATAACAAAACATGATAGATGTTTTACATCTTAGCCACGTTGTACTTTTTTTCAGTGGTTAGCAAAAAATTATGTTGATAAGTTGTTTGTTGTATAAGATTACATTCAACTCAAAAATAAGAGTACAAATTATAAAATTTTGATGATTGAATACATAAATTTCAAGATGTCCAAGTTTGAAACCCTAAGTTAAACTAAAAAATGTATTTAATAAAAACTCTCATTCAGAAGTAATAGGAATTAGCGGTCTACCGTTATCTTGTTCTCTCTCAAAATATGATATTAGGGATGCTACCATCTCCTTGCAACCACTTGATAAAGACTTAGGTATTGCGACGCAGTGTTCGATACTCTCTTTTAATTAGTTATGAAAATAACAAATTATGGGGTCTATTCTGTAACTAATCCTTTGAAATTTAGAGGCCTTTTAAAAATAAGTTCTTAACGAGCCTTGTTGAAATGCTATTCTGCAAGTATACATTTTAGAGGACTGTTTATTTTAAAGGGTTCCTTCAAAATTTCAATTAGAGTGTCTGGTAACGGCGCTTTTGTCATTTAATAGCTAAGCTAGAGACCTGCTTTAATAAACAACCAACTTTTGGACCGTAACTTCCCCCGTTATATGATTGTTTATTCCATTCACACTTTGGTTATTTAGATTATCGTAAATGAACTTTAACACCCATGTTTTGCATCCATTTGTAAGTATTGGTTGATAAATTGTTTTAAACACTTTTAATTCGGTATCTTCAGATTTTTTTTATTTATAAATTTAGTACTTATTGCACAGTATGTTAGTTTGTTGGTTTCAACTTTTCTATCATTAATATCTGCTTCCGTTCCGTTTCCGTCTATTAATTGTTCCAAGGTACTGGAAATATTTAATTTGCTATATTCTTGAATATATGGTGCTTCTACTTGAGGAAGATCCAAACTAAACGATGGAATAAAACAATTTAATTTCTTTGTCCACGACCACCTAATAATAAGTCGATATTTTACCTCCTAACAAAAGGTATATGGTACCCATATATCTACTAGAGTGAATTATGGTTCATAATACACTGGAGAGTATTATGGTTCATAATTCACGACAAGAGATGGGGGTACAATATGAAATAAACTTTTAAATCTGTGTATTTTGTTCAGGAAATTTGTTTCTGAAATATATCGTATCGATAAAATATCGAAATCTTTAGTATTGATACTTTTCATAACGACATTTTCTAGTATTAAGTATTTCAAAACAATATATTTATAACGGTACGTTGTATTGATACTTTACACGGTATCGCCCATCTCTATATATGTCAAATTATTTGATTTTGACGTTAGTAATCCCAAATTGTTACGAACTTGCTATATTACAGCAACGATGAATTCATTGAATTTCGGATAGTGGAAATGAACGTTCTTGTACACCAACTGAAATAAAAAAAAGCGGCGAAATTAACGACTATAGGACTGCTGCCAGAAAAATCGAAAGATAACTATATGTTTACATATTATAACTTCATGAACTGGAGGTTAGTTGACTTTTATTTAATAAAGAAATCAAGGGTCGTGGACAAAGTATAGTATTCTACTCGCAATTTATGGCCAATATTCACTCGGATGACTTGCGCCCCTCACGTCACCCAGCGTGAATAATGGCTATCATATATTGCTCGTTTAATAATATACCATTAAACCTGCATCATATTATTTGGAATAAGTTCAATACATATATATTCAGACACTTTTTGCTTTCTTATATCCAAGTATTTTCCACATTTTTTCTCTAGGTACTGTATAAAAGACTATTTCTAGATCCAGGAAAGCCACGAATACCACTTTTTCTGACAACTGTTTAATAGTAAAATTTGTGGTCTTGAGTACTTCCCCACTTCTTATATATATATACTTACTCTATGAGTGAATTTTTTTTGTTGAAATAATTTTTGTCTCCAGTTTTTCTCCAACATTCTCATCGCGGTGCTAATTATTAATGTTATTACACGGAAGTCTTTCACACCGCCCTTCTTTGAAATTGGTAAGATTAGTGCTTTTCAATATTCTCTTGGTAAGTATTATTTCTCCCAGAATATTATTGTTAATTTGTAACATCAAATGTCTTTTCCTTTTAATTATATCCAGACCGCTTTTCCATCATGAAGTTCTATCATCACCTGTTCTATTCCTCCCTTACTAATTTTTAATTTTGCATCTTCCTGCATATTCATTTGGCTTTGATCCTTTCTTTCTTTTGTAATATTATTCAGTTCCTGATATTATTTTCATCTTTGAATTATTTCTTCCTATTCTGTTAATATTTCGCCGTTTATATTGTTCATAAAACATTTGTCCTGCACTTTTCCTGTTTTTATACTCCTCAATACTTAGTTTATGAGTTGCTTTGGGTATTCTATTTCCTCTAAAAATTTCCTCGATTGTTCGCTCTTCGATGTTCCAATTAGTTTTTTGGTATTGTTTCTTCCGTCCTTATATTTATTATATTTCCCTCTTGTTATATTCGATAAGTAGTTTTCCCATGCCATTTGCTCCGCAAATACCTAAATACTCAAAATAAAGAAATGAGCATCAAGGGGATTGAAATATTCTTCACGATCATTTTGAAAATATTCATTGCAATGTTGCTACGTGAATGGCAGATGGAGGAAATCATTTTATTCAGGACTTCCAATTTCCAAAAGGTGAATCGAAAGATCACTGCATTGTTTTGGAGTGACTATCGCGACATGGGAATGGAATTTTTCTAAAAACTGAAAGTTTAACAGATTTTAAACCCCTCATTGCTCACCTGACAAATAAACAATTTTATACTACTTGATACAATTTTACTCTTGTACAGATTTTTTTCTCCAAATGTAAATGTAACTATACTACATTGTTCACCGAGTACGACAAGCCTAACATTCTTGGACAACTGTGATTGCAAGATTGCAACACAGATACATACAAATTCAATTGTTGCGGTGTTCTCAAAAGTAGAATGATAAGTTATGATGAATTATTGCCAAAGAAATCAAGAGACAAATGCGAATATACATACATACAACAATATTATATCCTTGCAGTAGGGAATTGAATAAGAAATCTTGACTTTTTCTTCGAGAAATTTTGTATTGGATGTTAAAATTTTCCAGCGATTTGCGGAAAAAGATATCACCTCGAATGTCGAAGAAATCAAATGTAATGTTTTGAAGGTTATAATAAGTTTCGATCAATTTTGTAATATTCCAAATCCATCTCTGTTATTCAGTTGAAGCCCTCTTCGAGGACCAAATATTAGGGTTACATGCTCAAAGAGAATCACGTGTCGGAAACGATGGAAATGTCGTGGTTAATTAACGCCAAATTAGGTGGTACACTTGACTGGATATGGGTGTTCATGGCAGCTGTTACGTCGAATTTTTTCTTCCAGCTCAATTGGTAACTTTATTATCAAGGAGGAATATCACTTTATTCACTCGCAGAATTGGATTATGAAATAAAGTATAGCTTACGTATCTTGAGAGGGGTTATATACAGTAGCCGACCGTTACAAATATTTTGGAGGTGATAAAATTCATACTATACTATACTATACTATACTTTATACATGGTAACCTTGAATCAAACGACTCATGTACAATAAGGTCGTACAATGTACTGGTTGAAATAAAGAGAGAATTTTTTTGTCTTACAGTGTAAATTTTTTAAGCAACGTCTTAGATTCAAAATGTCTCTATACTGACACTGATCAATAATCACTACTGTCATGCAGGCAGACAAGTTACTAGGGCTAGTTAGTTAGTTAGTAGTACTAATTTTTGTAATAAATTTGAAGACACTTAACACTTTCGAAGCAGTTGAACAGTTGAAGATAGATAATATAGGACAGTGTACATGATTTATGCCTAAAATTTTCTGAAGAATCCAAAAATAAGAAAGCTGGTATTGACCACTGTCACATGACACACCCTACATAATTTTTTTAATGCGCATTCAAAAATACAAATCGGCGGGTTCAAGCGTTTTTCCTAACACACTGTATAAAAAATGCAATAGACTGTGAGAAAACCAATTAGAATGAAATGAATTGAACATTCACCTATTTCGTAAAGCCCCTGTACAAAACTTCGCATCCTAACGTTTATTATGCCATGCATACTACAAGTGGTTAATTTCGGGTGTATTCAAAATCAATGTGCTATAAATTTTCAATAACCCTCCTTTGATTAATGGTAAGCTAGGTAGACGTATACATATTTCACATCGATTCTCCTTTCGACGGTAAACGGGGGTGAGTAGGGTTGACATTTTGCATAATAACACTTCTGACGCTATAAATTTTTGATTAAAAAAGTAACAAGAAGAAACGTCCTGTCTATAACTGAAATAGGTACTGCGGGATTTGTGATTGGCAAACCCAAAACCCCAATGGAAGTAAGGGCGGTATAGTACAGCTCAGAAATTACCAAAGCAATGGAAAACGTATTAATAAAAATATGGCCATCGATCGATTCGAAACATCCACTGTCTGATTTATTGGCGAAGTCATCATTCAAGTCCCGAATAAATCATATTCTGAAAAATATTGGACTAACCAGAAGTACTCTATGAGGAAAGGTGCTAAAGCTATTCCATTATAGTTTCTTTTCTGCTAATCGAAAATCAAAGTTTTAGAACTAACCAACTTGGACTTTTCTTCTCCCGCCCCCAAAGAAAATGTAGATTTAAATTTTCCTTAGAAACGTAGTTCATTTTCTCCCAAATTTTCATCTTCAGATTATTCAGACTCTGTACCATGGTCACTTCCAATAATACTTCCGTCGTCATCGCTTATTATACAATCATCATCACGCAGCGGCTCTAAGCACCAATCCTCAAATTTTGGGTAATCTGGATGCATTCTAGATGGTCCCGCTTTCTGTGACATTTTTATTGAAAATAACGATTGGAAAGGAACACTAAAAGAGGACAAATCTCAACAAAAAAAATGTTCCCAACACTTCCACTACTTCCCGGATACCACAACGATACTGAAATGCGCATTGACATGAGCCTAGAAGGAATTGGGAACGCCAAGGTCCACAGGCATTTACTTGGAAACTTATTAACTGAAATATAGCAGTGGATGTATGGGATACCGGTAGGTATCAGTTAAAGGTTAGTTAATACAGTTTTTTTCTCAGTAAGGATAATAGTTCCAAAAATAGTAAAGTTCCTGTACAGTAACTTCAACAATCACATCATTTTTAGTTAGGTTAGGTTGCAAAGCTACAGGATGTTGCTGGAGTTGAACCTTCTGTGTTTTGGCATGTCCTGTGAGGAAGTTATTTGAATAATAAAAATACAAATTACACGTAGCAACGTAGGTAAACATTGAAGTGAACTATCTGTGAATTCAATTGAATTGAATTAAAATTAAAATCTCATACGACGAGAACAGCAATCAACATGGAAGTTATGTCATTCCAACAAAATCCAGATTCAGGTGAACAGAGGGTTCAATTAGATAGTTACCTCGCTTGGTTAAAACAGCCGGAAATAAAAAAAATATACCTTGCTACCCGCATTCCTCACTTGACAGCACGACAAAACGATGGCATTCCAGATAAGTTTAACTAAACTGAATAGAATATGACATGTACCGTCCAGAACAATATGGCCCACCTGTCAAAGTCGTGTACGTTCTAGAATGGTCTATTGGTTTTTCCAGAAAATACTTAAATCACAAATGAAATAGGTTTATTCGAGAAAGTTCAATAAAAATATTTAACAAATACTTTGAGCACTGGTTTGACCTCGGGGTGAGTGACGCAACGTAGCCTGGAATCATATCGGCAATATTTGCCTGAAGTGAGTCATGACAAATCTCAAGTTACAGTTTTGTTGTTGTGGTTAGATTGATTTTCTTCACGAATTCCATTGAGCTTTGTTTGTGGATTGATGAATAATATTATAAAATACGGAAATACAAAATACAAGTTTGTTTATATCAATTCTGCGATAAAAAAAAACAAATAATAGGTATTCGAATATATTCAAAACGTGTTGCAGTGTTTGATTATTTGAACAAATAGACGCAATTTTTCCACGGATGAATTGCCTTAACAACACAATTGAATAGTATATTGTTTTTTATCGAAATAAAATTTAAATGAATACTTTAGTGCGTCGTTATTTATTTTGGAAAGTTAATTTCAAAATAAAAGGAATATACTGCATGTTTCAATAGAATGTTTGTTTACTATTGTCTTTAGCCTTTTAACTTATTTTTATGACATTTCCACAAAAGAGAGAAAATTTTTTCAGGTATGATCTGCTCTTTGGATATGACCTCTAGCTGATTAAGAACAACAAAAATTCTCTGACTGCTTGCCTTCAATACATGGGATATGCGATGCTACCACTAACGCTAACGTAAACCATATATCTATGTACATCTATGTATATATCTATATCAGGGTGACATTCACTGAGACCTAAAATATATATTGTGACCCCTTACTCCCACTATATTAGTGAGGAAAATCTCCAGAGTCTAGTAGCTTCTTTAGCCCCACTTCCTGGATAAATTTTAGAATATCTGCAATCTGCAGGCTTTAACTTAGGCTAATGGAGTCTCTCCCTGGTCATAAGCAAACAAAACAAAAAAACACAAAAAAAAAAAAAACAAAAAAAAAAAACTTAGGTGTTCTATCCAGTCATCTCCTAGGTGTGCTCTCTTGTAGGTACCCTACGATTCTGAATTACTGTGCAACTCGCAAGTATGTGGATGGAGACGTTTCTTCTTCCAAACCACAGAATCTACATTCTTCTTCTACTATTTTGAGCTTTTTCAGGTGCTCATTCAGGCGATAATGTCCCGTTAGGATTCACGTTAAAACTCTTAGTCTAGTTTTACTTTGACTCAGGCATCCGTTTGATATCAACGGATTGTAGACTCTTAGTAGAATATTTGTAAGGTAAAGGCAAAGGGAGAGGTGGATATAGAAAGAAAGGCGGAGAGGATGTGTAGGAAGATTGTGGAGAAGATAGAGCGGTGTGGACTGGAAGTAGCTGAGGATAAGACTTGTTAGAGGTTGTGGTTTTATCTTTCCTTTTATTTAAGGTATATAATAAACTTTATTCAAGTGACAGACTTTTTATTAATTATATTTGACAACTAACTAATGTCAATATTGAAAAATAAAATACATGACAATAAACAAAATATGAATGTAATATTTAGTCGATTCCAACACCCCTTCTCGATCTAAATATTCATAATCTTCAAGCAAATTTTCTCCCGCAGGTACTCAAGTTTTATAGCTCCCAATGGTTTGGTAAGGATATCTGCTTGCATTTCTTCTGTCGAACAATATTCGAATTCTATTTCTCCACTTCTTTTTAGCTCTCTTATATAATGAAATTTCACATCAATATGTTTCGAACGATTGGTTATACTTTCTTGATTCAACATTTTTAAAGTACTTTGGTTATCTTCAAACACTGTTATTTTTTTAATATCTTTATTAAAGTCCCCCATCAATTGTCTAGTCCATTGAAGTTCTTGACAAGCTTCGCTTAGTGAGATATATTCAGCTTCCGTTGAACTCAATGATACAGTCGATTGTTTCCTGCTGCTCCATGAAATAGGACTTCCAAATATTTTTATTATGAATCCACTCGTCGATTTTCTGTCTCTATTATCACCAGCCCAATCAGCATCTGCATACATTTCAATCATCTCGTCGCTTGAATTATTTCCTAAAATCAATTTTAAATTCTTTGTGTTTTTTAAATATCGTATCACTCTTTTAACTTCATTCCAATCTCTCTGTGTAGGATTGACGATATTTCTACTCAGTATTGAGATGCTTGCTGCTATATCTGGTCTAGTATTAACAGCTAAATAGAGTAAAGATCCAATTGCTTTCCTAAATTGATTATTATTTTTCAGTAATGCCTCATCATTTTCTTTTGTTTTGAAATATCCTGTGTCAAGTGGAATATTTGACTTTTTTGCTTCTTCCATGTTGAAAACTTTCATAATTTTTTCTATGTAATTTCTCTGATGTATGTGAAATATGCCATTTTTTCTTCGTTCAACTTCAATTCCTAGATAAAACTTCAAATTTCCAAGCATTTTTATTTTGAGATTATCTGATAATACTTTTTCTACTTCTTGAATATCAATTTCTAAATCAGCAGCCAAAATAATATCATCCACATAGATAAGAAGGTAAATAAATCTGTCAGATTTTTGTTTTGAAAATAAACATGTATCTGCAACTCCCCTTCTGAAACCATTATTCATTAGCACTTCTGTTATTTTATTATTCCAAACTCTGGCTGATTGTTTTAGACCATAGATGCTCTTTTTTAATTTGCACACTAGTTGAGGATTCTCTTTATTCTGGAAACCTTTCGGTTGACTCATGTAAACAGTTTCCTCTAAGTCTCCATTCAAGTATGCTGTTTTTACATCTAGGTGCTTGACTATCTTGTTTTTCAGTCCACTTATCGTGAGAAGAGCTCTGATTGTTGCTTGCTTCACAACTGGAGCAAATACTTCGTCGTAATCTTCTCCATATTTTTGTGAAAACCCTCTCGCTACAAGTCTTGCCCTATATCTAACATTTCCATTACTCGGATCAAATTTTATTTTGTATATCCATTTACAATCAACTATTCGTTTGTCTTCTGGACAATCCACCAACTCCCATGCTTGACATTCCTTCATAGATTCTATTTCATCTTCCATGGCTTCTATCCATTTTCTCCTATTTATCATTTTCATTGCTTCTTCAAATGTCTTGGGTTCATTATCATCTTCTAGTTTCATGTAGTTATTTGTCTCTATCTCTTTATCATCATCAACTTTTTTGTTTATCACTTCTTCAGCAATTCCAACTGTTTCATTACTTTTCGCTTGATTTTCTATTTCTTTTTGTTCTGACTTTTCTGGTATATCTCTTTGCTTTTCTTTTTGTTGTTTGCTTAAAATATTTATCTTCACTTCTTCATTTTCTTTCTCTTCGTTTTCATTTTTCTGCTTTTGATTAAATTGATCATATTCAATAAATTTCACATTTCTGCTTATTGTAATTTTGCATGTTTTTATATCCAATAATCTATATGCTTTCGATTCTTCGCTGTACCCCACAAATGTCATTTTTCTCGATTTATCATCGAATTTTCTTCTTTTTTCATGTGGTATAAAAACGTAAGCAACACACCCAAATATTCTTGTGTGCCCCAAATTTGGTTTTTTATTATTCCATAGCTCAAATGGAGTTTTCTGACAAGCTTTTGTTGGTAATCGATTTTGAATATAGTTGGCTGTCATAACAGCTTCCCCCCAAAATTTATTATCAAGTGATGATTCTAAAAGCATACATTTTGTCATTTCAATCAAGTATCGGTTTTTTCTTTCTGCTACACCGTTTTGTTCTGGTGAGTATGGAGCTGTTAATTCATGGCGTATTCCTTTTTTCCTCATATATTCTTTCATTGAATTTGACGAGTATTCTCCTCCACCATCGCTTCTTAATATTTTAATGTATTTGTTGAATTTTGTGTGCATCATTTCATTGAATTCTTGAAATTTCTCGAAAACTTCATTCTTCTGTTTTAGTAAATAAATATGTGCATATCTACTGTAATCATCTATGAATGTTAGAATATATCTATTTCCACTTGGAGTACTATTTTTCATTGGACCGCATAAGTCTGAATGTATCAAATCCAAAATATTATTCTCCCTATTTTCTGATACTTTTGGAAAACTTCTTCTCATCATTTTTCCTCGAATACATACTTCGCATGGTGTCTTTTCTTCAATGCCTATTATTTTTATGTCATTCACCAGCTGTTTCTTCTCCAATAAATGAATAGTTTGAATATCCCTATGTCCTAGTCTTCTATGTAATAAATTTATTTCACATTTTTCAGTATTTTGTTTTGTTAACATGATTTTATTTGTCGTTTTCAGTTCATATAAATTTCCTTTCATATGTGCTTTTGCAACAGAATAGATCCCTTTTCTATTCGACATTCATCATTTTTAAAATTAACTGTCAAATTTTTATCAGTTAATTTCTTAACGGATAATAAATTACCATCTATATCTGGAACATATAGTACATCTGTGATTTTATATTTGTTTGACTTTCCATTTTCAGCATCTACATTGATCCATCCATAGCCTACTCCTTCGGATTTTAATTTTGTTCCATCAGCTAGATATACTGGTTCATGAATGTTTTCATCCAAATATTCAAAAAAATCTTTGTCGCAAGCCATGTGACATGTAGCGGCTGAATCAATATACCACTGCTTTCTTGATGAAGGTGTCATCATGAAACATATATGGTATTTGTCATTTCTATCGTCTTCTTCATATTCATCTCCAGGTTTCTCTTCAAGATCCTCTTCATCATTTTTGTTGACTATTTTCTTTGCTCTATGTGTTGGATATTTTTTCTGTGATATTGTTTTCTGGGACCGATCCTTGTTTTTATTGTAGAACCAACATTCATCTTGAATATGTCCTCTTCTTTTACAGAACTCACAAGATTTGTTTGTTTTGTGAAAATTACTTTTTATTTTCATAGCTGTTTGGTTTTCATCTCGTTTTGTTTCATTTCGCCTTTTACTTTCTTGAATCAATTTTTCTTTGACAAGTTCTATTGTCAAGTCTTTTTCGGGCCTTGTTTCTAATGCCATCACAATGGTGTTGTAGCTTTCTGGTAAACTACTCAGTATGAATGCTACTACTAAATTTTCGGCTAGATTTTCACCCATAGTTGTGAGTCTATCTACTAGCTCAATTATTTTCATGAGATGACTTTCCATACTATCAGATTCATTAAGTTGTAGCCTACATAGCTTTTTAAGTAATGATACCTTGTTTGATAGAGATGATTTTTCATGATGTTCTCGTAGAGATTTCCAGTATTCATATGCAGTTTTCAGCTTTTTAACGTGCATCAACTGTGAATCTTCAATTAACAAACCGATTAAGGCTTTGGCTTTGTTATTTTTATTTTCCCAAGTAAGATTGGTAATCTCGGGCTTCTCTTTTGTAACTACGTCCCATACTTCTTCTTTCATAAGTAGAAGTTCCATTCTGTACTTCCAGGTTTCATAGTTTTGGTTGTTCAATCTTCTTATTGACGATTTTATGTCATCCATATTTTTTAAATTGTTTTTTTTTAACTGCTTCGCTAGGTACTGTTTATAGACTGTTTAAAATGGTTAGTCTGGTTAGTCTGGGCCCATAACCTGTTAGAGGTTGTGGTTTTATCTTTCCTTTTATTTAAGGTATATAATAAACTTTATTCAAGTGACAGACTTTTTATTAATTATATTTGACAACTAACTAATGTCAATATTGAAAAATAAAATACATGACAATAAACAAAATATGAATGTAATATTTAGTCGATTCCAACAAGACTGTGGGACTATTGGTGAAGGGGCGGAGCAAGGCAAGGGAGGTGGGGGTGATGGTGAAGGGAAAGAAAATTCGGATGGAGGAAGCGGTGAAGTATCTGGGGGTGTGGTTGGATAGCCAATTATCCTTCAAAACCCATATGTTGAAGGCTGCAGAGAAGGCAAAAGTAAGGGCAGCGTGGCTAGGAAGATTGATGGGTAATGTGAAAGGACCGGGAGAATGGAAGAGGAGGATAATTGGTAGGACGGTAGAGCAGAGTATGCTGTATGGCGCTGAAGTGTGGGGTGAGAAAGCAGGGGTGAATGCGAGGGTTAGACCACTCCTGCAGGTGCAGAGAGGAATACTTTTGAGGGTGGTGCAGGCGTACAGGACAGTGGGAGGACTGGCAGCAGCAGTGCTGTCACGGTCCTATCCATTGGATCTGATGGCTAGAGCCAGACAGAAACGCTGGAGGGGAGCAAGCAGAGAGGAAGTACAGGATTGGATGGATGAGGAAATGGAGAGAAGGTGGGATGAGTATGAGGGCGCGCTAAAAGGAGCGATTGGGAGCAGGAGAAATTGGGTGGACCGGAAATTTGGAGAAGTGAACTACTTTTTGACGCAGGGGCTCACAGGGCATGGGTCGAGAGTGGGTTACCTCCACAAGATTGGGAAAAGAGAAACTGGAGTGTGCGAGAGATGTGAAGTGGAGGATGATGTGGGGCATGTGTTCAGATGCTGGAAGAATGAGGAAGTTTTGAAGAAGTTAGAGAATAAACTGGGAGAGGCGGTGTATTGGGAAAATATGGTGGAGATTATGTTGAAGGGCGAGGAGGAATGGATGGAGATAAGTGGCGTAGTAGAGAGCATGATAAGGGAAAGAGAAGGACTCGCTATGGAATGAGAGAGGTGGGAGTGAAAGAAGGAGGAAGATGAGGGAGAGTGTGTGAGGGACCGCCGCCCGTCTTGAAGTATGCTAGGGTAGTGATTCCAAGGCGGGAGTAACGGCGAGTTTGAGGTGGGTTGGTTGGTAGGCATCTCCGTGGGGATGAGTCCAACACTGTCTGGGTACTGGTTAAGGACCCAGTCGAACATGAGTTTCCCATCTCGGCCCGAAAAAAAAAAGGTATATTGTTTGCGAATAGTTCATTAAGTTTGCTGTGGCATTCTCACATTTTGGAACGAATTACACAAGAGTTCAGTGCTTAAATGACTGTTTGACGAATAATCCATCGTCTTCTTTATCTTCTATACATATTGAGCTGGGCACACTTTGCTATGGCGTGAATTTTCGCTTGAAAGATACTTGCGGCTTTTCCCAAGCATTTAGAGTAAGTACCTAATTGTTTTCTGGCCCGTACACTCCTATCTCAGCTGCTTTGGATCTTGGGCAATAGCCTTATTCTACTTGTGTTTTACTCTAGACTCGATGGTGAAAACGGCTTCCATTTATAATAAGGAGGCCTGAACGTGGCTACCGGACTAGTAGTAAATATTAAAGAACACAAAAATAATGGAAACCAAATTCCAAAAATTCATAATTGTGGATTGATTCCATTTATTCAAATGCATGGAAAAACAATCCGTAGGAAATGAACCAAACTTGCATACAAATGGTTTATTGTAACATCCAAGAGCTGTCTATTTCCCCATAGTCTTGAATTTTTCTTCCATCGTTTTTTCTCGGTTCAAGGTATGTAAATCCAGCCTTATGAAATATAATTGATGGTATCCTAGGATGAATTTCATATAATCTTCCAGCAAATCCTAAACATCGGTCCAAAAATGGAAATTATCTAAAATCATTTTAAGGTGGCCGTTTTCTTGCTATCTATTTACCAAAAAATCAACAAATTGGGAAAAAGGCAGTTAAAATCACAGATAATTATAAAAAGGATCAGCACATGATTTGAATATTTCCATGCATTTTGAAAAGCTAATAATAATTATTATTATTATTATTATTATCATTCCAAGTATGCACTTGCTCAGCACTTGCTGGTAATGTTCACCTATCCCGAGCGTGTGTAAACGCAAATGGGATTAGGCTCGGAAGTCACATATTAAGAAATTTACGGACAGTGTGACAGGTATTTAGGATGGCAGCCTTCTGCAGATCGATGTAAGTATTTTTGTGAAGACCCAGTTTGGTAAGGCTATCTTGTAGAGTTTTGGGAATTAGTCCCGTAGATGAAACGATGATCGGTACCACCTCTATTTTCTCTGCATGCCACATCTGTCTTACCTCAATTGCAAGATCGGTGTATTTTGCAATTTTCTCGTTGTATTTGTCCAGAATATTGTTATTATTGGGTACAGCAACATCCACCAGATAAACCGAGTTAGCTTTTTTATCCACAACTACAATATCAGGCCGGTTATTCGTCACCCGTCTATCGGTGATAATTGACCTATCGTAGTATAGTCTAAAATCAGCATTCTCTAGCACCGAATTCGGATGGTACTTGTAATATGGGGTGTAGGTGTTAACTAATCCAAATTTGTTGGCCAACTTCTGATGGATGATGTTGCAAAGTTGATTGTGCCTGCGTAGGTAATCAATGTTAGCTAAGGCTGAACATCCCGACGTAATGTGTTGTATCGTCTCTGTTGTTTGTTGGCACTTTCTGCACTTGTCCGTAGCGATGTTTGGATCTTTTATGACAAATTTCCTGTAATTGTTGGTATTAATTACTTGGTCTTGAATTGCCATCATAAATCCTTCTGTTTCTGGAAATAATGTTCCATCAGATAGCCACTTATTTGATGCTTCCTTGTCGATATGAGGTTGATTGAGGTCGTGATGATGTCGACCATGAAGCGCTTTCTGAGCCCACTCCACCTGTTTGTCAGAATCTGTAACGATTTCAAGTCTCATATCAGGGCTTACAAGATTTAAGGGGGAATAGTTTTTATCTGCTTTTGCGACCATCTCATGCAATTCAGATGTTTCAGCCTTGGCAATGAAGAATTCTTGGAGTCTAGATATTTGTTTGTTATGTAAATTAACTATGTCCACTAGACCTCTCCCTCCCTCTCTTCTTGGTAGTGTTGTCCTGATAACTGATGATGTCGGATGGTGACATTTGTGTTTGGTCATCATGGTACGGGTTGTTCTTTGAATATCCTCCAGCTCTGTCTTTGTCCACTTCAGAATTCCAAATGAGTATGTCAGGATCGGTATGGCGTAGGTGTTAATTGCTTTTGCTAGATTTCCTGCGTTCAACTGGGATTTCAATAAAGTAGTTACCCTTTGAGTGAACTGGCTTCTAATTTTTATTTTTGCTTGCTTTTGGTCTAATAGCTTAGCTTGCTGAAATCCTAGATATTTGTAGGTCTCGCCATTTTGCATGGCAGTTATAATATTCCCATTGGGTAGTAACACATCTCCGTTAAAGATTTTACCCTTCTCGATATTTAAGGTTTTGCACTTGTCTAATCCAAATCCCATTTGTATATCACTGGAGAATTTTTCAGTGATATTAAGTAAATGTTGAATTTGACGCTGGTTGGATGCATATATTTTGATATCATCCATATATAAAAGGTGGGAAACAGTGCAGCTAGTGTTCCTGTTGGCTTTAAGTTTATAGCCATAATCCGTATCGTTAAGTAGATTGGAGAGTGGGTTCATTGCCAAACAGAACCAAAGTGGACTAAGGGAGTCACCCTGAAAGATCCCTCTACGGATGGAAATTTCATCAGTTTGGAGGTATTGGCCATTTATTTGTAAATGAAGGTTCGTTCGCCAGTGCTTCATCGCTGATTCAAGAAAAGTAACAACAGTGGGATGTACTTTGTAAATTTGCAGAACTTTCACAAGCCAGGAATGTGGAACGCTATCAAATGCTTTCCTGTAATCTACGAAAGCCGTGTGGATGTTGCGCTTTTCCTTTTGCGCCTGTTTCAGTATAACTGAATCAATGATAAGTTGTTCTTTGCAGCCTTGGTGATCTCGTCTGCAACCTTTCTGTTCTTCTGACAGGATGTTGTTTTGGTCCACATGTCTGTAAATACGGTTAGTGATGCAGGCCGTTAATATTTTATATATAGTTGGTAGGCAGGTTATGGGCCTATACTGCGAAGGATCGTGAGTTTGATGTGTTTTGGGAAGCAAGTGGGTCGAGCCCAGTGTCAGAAATGGTGGTGTATCTTCTGGATGTTGCAAAATATGTGAGAATGATGTTGCCATTGCTTCATGTAGACTGTCAAACTTCTTATACCAAAAGTTTTGGACATGGTCAACTCCTGGTGTCTTCCAATTACTGGTACTCTTTATAGCTTCGGTTACCTCGCTTGTTGTCAAGTCAACGAAAGACATCGGTTCAATATTGATTTTTTCCTCCTCAGTTCTTATCCAGTGAGCGTTGGATTTATGTTCGACAGGCTTCGACCATAATGAAGACCAGTATTCCGTCAGCTCATCTTTATTTGGAGGACTTTGGTTCTGATTGCTTTCTGTACCGCTCAGTTGCCTGTAAAATAACTTCTGATTGTTATTGAATAAGTAATTTTGTTGTTTTCTTTTCGTGCACTTGACATATCGAGATAAACGTTTGGATTTTGCCTTCAACTTTTGCCTGAGTGAATCGATATATTCAAATACATGTCGTTCATGTTGTGGGTGACCTGTATAAGTTTTGATTTTTCGATAGACCTTTCTCACTCTGTTTGTTAATCGCCTCGACGGTTTCAAGTTGTTCTTAAACTCTGTCAACTGCCCCAATTCCCTCCTGATGTCATCAATGGAACTTTCGAGCCTGCGTTGCCACCAGGGCTTGAGCTGTTTGTAGTCCTTACTCTGATTGTTTTCAGGGAATTGGATTCGTTGATTATGAATCCGAAGCACTGCCACCGCTCCACAATAGATGAGAGTGTGAAGTTGTTCCAGTGCTTTGCAGTCTTTGGCATGGTTCTGCAATAGTAAGTTCACTGCTGCTATTATGCTGTTGGTGCTCTTATTGGTTCGCAGCTTGGGTAGTTTGGGCCGGTGTATTGGGTTGGTGCCATTAAATTCCGCTAGTGCTTTACAAAGCTCTGTATTATAGTCATTATCAGGTGTTTTGTCGCAATCAATGTTTGTTATCTCAACGCCATTGTTGTCTTCTTGTGCATTCTCCGGTTCATGTGTATCATGATCGGTAATAATGTCATTCTCCTCATTTTGTAGGTCAAGAAGGACTTCTCCTCGAATTTGTTGCAACGTCGGATCGGGTAGTAAATTGTTTTTCACAATACTTCGACGCTGGTCAGCAATACGTTGTTCCGTGAGATGCTGGAATTCTGGGAAATGTTCTATGAATGCACGGTGGAGGGCGTATCTGTATGTTGTCATATCATTATCATTATTATCATTATTATTATCATTATCATATCATTATCATTATTATTATTATTATTATTATTATTATTATTATTATTATTATTAT
>CAJUYG010000919.1:0-36440 GCA_910591675.1 Galerucella calmariensis | reverse complement strand
ATTATTATTATTATTATTATTATTATTATTATTATTATTATTATTATAATCCACCAGACCACGCAGTAGGTACTATTAAAATGAATAATGCTTCTGACATCCACAAATTGTATTGCAAAAAACACAATTCTGTAAAAATATCAACATAAGATTGAAATTGATTGATTCATATTCCGCTTTTATTTCAAGAATATTGAAAGGTATTTCATTTAAATTTCCACTTTCCCACTTACTCCCTTTAACCGCAAGCGCACCTTTAAGACGATTATTTTGGGTTCTCTAATGATGCATTTCGAAGTTGTGACAGGTGGTAGTCATGGAAACTCCCTCTTAAAAGGAGTTCTGCCTACTATACATATTTTATTTTATGCTCATTGGAAACCGAGAAGATTTTTTTTGTTGATTTGTATGAATCAATAGATTTCATACCTGATTTTCAATAAATAGTATATTTTTTGCTTTATCAAAAAGAGAGATGAAATTTTAAAATAAGAGTTTGTTTTCATATACCAATGTGTCAATATATAATAAAATAAATATTTGTTTGCAATTGATCTATTAGGCCATTGAAAAAATGCTGTACCAGTAAATGGTTATGAGATGTTTCAAAAATCTTCTTTGCACAGATTCAATGCTGTTAATAGGCAAAAAATATATGGGATTCCATATTATCTACTCATATTCCAGCCTAGAACGAACAAATGAATAATATAAACTTTTTAATACTGTAATATCGTTAAAATTACGTATCTTGCAATAAAACCATAGATAAAAGGAATTTTTTCCTCAAAAACTACCACCATATCTTTTACTATGTCTGGTATCTCATGCACATTTTGTCCAACCATATGTGTAATTGGATCAGACTTGAGAGAACATTGCCACACATTTTGTTGAATTTATGCAACTTCGTTCCAAGTAATATGTGACAATCATTCTTTTCAAAAATTCTACGAAATATCTCCATATCATCAGTCTATAACAATACATCAAAATACAATACATCCAAGACATTATTAATTAATATGTTGAATATCAAAGGTCCCAGATTAGAACCTTGAGGTACCCCAGACATAAATAAGTATTCTTTGGACTTGTGACCACTACATACCACAAATTGTTTCCGATTTAGTGAGTATAAAGAAAACAAGCTAAATTGTAATTTTTTGGCAGGAATAATCCAAAATACTCTTTTTTCTATATGCCAATCAGTCATTTTTTTGGTAGACTCGTAACTAATATACGCAGGAAATCAACTCCTCCACTAGACTATTAAATTTCACATGAATCGTTCAATAATTATAAATGAGAAACAACATACAAATGCATCAACATCCATACACAAACAATAAAATATAATTGAAAACAACATACATTTATTTCCGATTATTATTACAAAAAAGTTGATTTGCTTTGAGGACATGGAGAAACTTTATTAAATTCAGATGAACTGGAATCTATTCTCCATAAGCCGATTTGGGAAGGTAGACTGGGATTATTGAAGAAAAACGATCTATTCAAATGCGCTTGACTTACATGCTGATAATTTTGAGAACAAGAATCTCTGCAATTATTTTGAATTGGCCATCGAAGCTGCACATTATTGTTTTTCTGAAGTTGTGTTAAATAATGTTGACGACTCAATACACTGTTAGAAACTGATGTGACAGGATTAATATCGAAGTAGCTTCTCATTTGAATATTGTTTCGAAATAATGATCCTTTTCTCGATATAATTTGAGATGAATTTAACGGAATATTGTTTAATCTTCTATGCCTATATGAGTAATTCAAACGAGAAGTTGCTAAAGCTGTTTTAGATGAAGTGTTTTCCATTGAATTCTCAATATTATTAGGTAAGGGTTCATCAATACCTAAGAGATCCAATAGAATGTTCGCAAAATGTTGAGAATTTTTTGTTAAGACATTATAAGATTCTTTAGTCCATCCTTTAGATGGTAAAATGTGGTTAATGTAGAGGTCCATTTGTTGTTTGGAAACGTCAGTATAATCCAAAAAAGTTATTTCCGTGGGGCTGTCTGTATTTTTTTGAACAACGATTCCATTTTTACAGAAGGAGTATTCAAAATTGAACGCTAGTATGCTCAAGTACCACGAAGGAGTTTTATTACAGTCTTTGTACGCCAAAAGTAACACAGAACTCATTTTCACTGATACCCAAAAATTAACATTAAGCACAACCGTTCAAGTCAAGTATTGAACACTGCATTTCAGATTCAATTTCACTAAGCTGTTACTTTTCGTATTTTGTTGACTAATAGTGCAGTAGATGGAGTTAATTTTTTAGATTTTTATATAAATATCTACAGTCAATGCTTTGACATCTGCACTGAGGGTTTTAACAGATTAAAGGAAAATGAATTTAGATTCTGTGTCATGGAGGAAGAAACCTCCATCCACAGACTTGCGAATTGCACAGAAATTCAGAATCATAGGGCACAACACATAAGCCGTACGTCAATAAGGGCTCGAGAATTTGTTTGTACGGGAGTACAAAGACAAAGTGGAATGTTGTCCAGGTAGCCAACATTTTCATCGGTAGAATATTGGTCTGTTCTTTCTTCTTTTTTGAATGAGCTCTTCAGCTGATCCCGAAATAATTGCTCAAGCTAGAGAATGCATCATTCTTGCCATGTGCGGTTACAGTGGAGTGAAAAGTCGTTAGGCAATCATAGATCGGCATGTTTCACTAAATCAGCATATCAAAATAAATTGAATACCGACAAAACCGCAGACACGACAACTTTTGCACCGAACCTATCATCAGATTCAGCAGTTGTATGAAGATGAAGAAGCAGAGTGTTGCGGATAACAAAAAGAATAATTGAGCCACTTGATCCAGAAACTATGTTGAAAATTGGATGGATGGATGGCAAACCAGCTGGAATCAAGTGTCCTGTTAAATGTACAAATTGAAATTGTGTCTGTAATAATTCGCAACTTCCATCACAAGATAGCGATTAAGAGGAAGAAACGGAGACTCTTCTAGAAAAAACTTGTAATCTTATCGAGAGAGGAGAAGATTATAACGAAGCTAAAAATCACGTCGTTGATGATCAGGGAGAGTTTTCCATCTATCGGTACTATCGGTACTGAAGACCATGAAATCGCATTACCTGGTCCATCATAGAGAGCGAAGCGATGGAGTACATACTCAACATTGTAATAGTGGATAAGATTTACTGGGTGTACCATAATAAAAGAAACGCGGCACTTACTATACCTCGTGGTAGTGTGGAAATAAGTTTTGCCGGTCCAAAACGCGTGTAACATTCGAACGCAGAAGCTACTTATTCAAAATAAAGAACACGACATGAATCTTGGGAAATTGTCTCTCGGTAAATTTATTGGATTACTACGCTCATCGCAAGATGGGTTCAGAAATGTTTTCAAAGCTTATTTTTGGCGGCGAAAGTGGCAAGAATAAGATATGTCAGGTTAGAAACTGGCAGAAAGCACGTAACAATCTGTTTAACCACTGACAAAACTACCAGATACCTGTTCAGGTGAAGCCACTGAATAGCCATTGCTAGGAAATTGATTTGATTATAAAAAGGATCAGTTAACTGGACTATTCTAAAAATATGCTGGCTATGTATAATATGAGAATGTAAATATATTGAACCAATTATATTACAAGTATATTTTAGTGATATTTTTTTATCTGCAGTTAATCAAATTATTGTCTAGTCATTTTGTAAACAATTTTATCTAATTAACGAACGAAATCATTGTTTACAATTCTTTGCGTTGAATAGCCATACTGAAAATAAAGATAAGAATTGAAGATTTTGATACACTCGAAAGCGTTCAGTTGAACTTATCATACGCCTACAATTTTAAACAGTTGTTTCTGGCGTTCGTTAACTCCAAATTTGCCAAAATGGACGAAGCAACATACATAATTATTATGGATAGTGCTTCGTGTTAATAGACGCCTTCTAAGTGACAGAGCTGCTGAACTAAGTAGAAAAAGGCTCACACTTAACAGTTGCGAGCTGCGCAACATCAGCTTAGCGCATATCTCGACTGCGGTAAACGTGAAATTTTTTGGCTCAGCAAAATAGCCAGCCAATTCAAGAAGGGCGGTGGTAGATCCCCGAAAAAAAAATGGCTAAGATCAGCTATTGATATATTACCGCAAGTACAAAATGTGTGATGGAAATTCCTATTTTGTGTAGGTGAGCCCGGAAACGTCCATGATTCACTTTTAAACGTGTGAGAATTCCCTCATGTATTTTGCTATGATCTAAATTCAATAGGTTACTTCTAATGCTTTAATACAACTAAATGCACATAAATGTGTAGCTAGTATTTCAGCCGAATCTAGTCAAATTTGGTTACCAATGTTAGAAAGAGAAATTTCCAATAGGTAATCAATTACCTGCGTTATCAGGATAGCATCATAAGTTTTTATCTAGGTTTTCTTATGATTTATCATTGGAAAGTTGTTAATCGATACACACTTCAATACACAAAATCACCAAACTGAGTCTTACATATTTTGAAAGCAAAAATAATCATACACAAAAAAGTAACAACAAACGCGTTTTTTTTAACAACATTTCCAAAATAAGCGGAAAAAAGCGCTATCCCAATAAAAACCGTTCCTGGAACGTTCCTGGATTTCATTTCTAGTAGACTATTATATGTTTGGAATGTCATAAAATAAAATATTTCACATTTTACCAGAGATGTGATCTCTGTGTCTAGTTGTCATATTTTTTTCGTTGTGTCAGATAGGGACCAAAAATTATTTTATTATAGTTAACCTTGACAAAGGTAGCTGGAACGCTACCGAAACGTCGAAATAAAAAAATACAAAACATTATTGTGGTTTGATTCCCAAAAAATAAGAGAACAAATAATAAATAATGCCACAAGGAACTCACAGAGGATAGGTCTACTGGGGAGTTTAGGATATAAGTGGAAATACTGATTGCTGTTTGTTTTTGCTACTCTATATAAGAAAATCAGCAGATGTGTTAACTCGATTTCATAATATATGAGAGTTGAACTGCATTCATCTCTAACATTTTCTTCTGGATTCATGACTCAACTTCCGAAGTCACATCCCATTACTTTGTTTGTTTTTGTTGTCTTCTATTTAAAGTTTTTAACAATCATTTTCCCTATGCCAGAATTTGATTAAGCTTGTTTTTCATTTAATATGCCACGTAAAAAGTTTCGGAAACTTAGAATAAAATAAAATTTCATTGTGTTTGAATTTCATGTCTTTTATCGTAAAAAATCTCAAAAATCTGCTCAGACATTCTTGTTCTTTTCTTTCAAGATGATAGAGAGACTTGTGTACAAGCTATGTTATCCCTTCTAATTGCAGACCAGAATGGTTGGTGTTAATGGTTAATGGTTGGTGTTAAATATCTTGTTGATATACCAACTCCGTTTGACTTTGAAGTGTAATTCAATATCCATTTGAGCATATAGCCCAAGAAGTAGTTGTTGCTTCTTAGTTAAACGATCACTGTCTTTGGAAAATATTGTTCAAAACTTATAAAGCGTTAGAATAATTATTATTCTGCGATATCTATTGGTAACGCGCTTTATTAAATATAACAATATGACAGGAAACTGTAATAATACTTTATTTTTCGAACCCACATGGTTTGTTGTCAGAATTTTCGAATTTTTGCTTGCGGTTGGAGGTGAAGATGTCGCTACTGTCACCACTTTTACACTTCCGTTACTGGAAGACAATTTATTGATTGTGATTTTGGTGTATCCTCAGTGCGTGTTTAGGCTCTTAACTCGCGGACGGAGAACATATACCTTGTACTGATAAGACGCAAATACGCCGAAACAGGTCTACAAGTTATGTTGTCCCTTCTAATTGTAAACTAAAATGGTTGGTGTTAAATATCTTGTAGACATACCAACCTCGTTTGACTTTGAAGTGTAATTCAATATCTGTTGGTGCCCCTAGCCGGGAAGTAGTTATTTTATCTATGGTAGTTGTTGCTTCTAAGTTGAACGGTCACTGTTTTTGGAAAATATTTTTCAAAGCTCATAAAGCGTTAGAATAAATATTATTCTGCGATATCTATTGGCAACGTGCTTATTTAAATACGACAATATTACAGGAAACTGTAATAATACTGTATAGTAATATTGTAATAATACAAAATAGTTGAATTAAAACCATAAGTGATATAGAATAAGTGTTTTTAATTAACAACCCAAAAAATCACAGGGGAAATTAACAGTTGAATAGATACGGGCAATTTTATGTCGCACTGCACACCTATTGGCCCACTCTGACTACTTTGGCAATCGTAAAGGGAACATAAAACTTACTCAAAAACATTGGGAAACTTACAGTCATCAAATTATTTTCTCCCATATATATATACTGAACCAATCTAGATAACATATATTAAATTAACGAGAAAATCCAGTGCTTCTGGTCGGGTCATTCAGTTAATTTCATTTTCAAATTCACCTTTACAATGCTGTCTTGTGATCTCCACATGTAACTGTTATCATCGGTTAGTATCTCTGACGCCATTTTAGTTTAATGGAGAAGCTTTGTATTCAAGAACGGGCTGTCACCCTGAATGTAATGAAAATGGCCGGTAGGTGATATGAAACTGTTAATTGAAGAATAATTAATTAAATAAAACGGACCATCGCCTCTGGACAGGCACTCGAATCTCTCGCAATAATGCCATTGTTCTGAATTAAATGATATACATTCAGATATAACTCTGTGATTTGCATGTATAAAGGATACAACCATGAAAATTTCAACGTAGCGGAGCAAGGGTTAGATAAGGGCAATTGCACAAGCTTCTCAATGAGTTTTGTGGGTTATAAAATAGATTATATTCCTCATATACTTGATGCAAATAATTTGTTTTTTGGTGACATTATACGGATAAATACAGTTATTCATACAATAATATGAAGTGACGTCTTTTGTACGTGAACAGCGAGAAGAGTTATAGAAATCTGGCATAGTTCACAGGTTTTAGTTAATTCAATGTCTTTCCCACATCCTTTTAAGAATGTACCTACACAACGAAAAACGTATGTAATATTTAAAAAAACATTCAACCAATGATTGTAAATTATCACTCAATGTACGAGGACGTAATATCGATGCTCAGCGGACAATGATTCCAATCAGCAACGTTTCATACAAAAATACTGACATTAGTGACCATTATTATGGATTAATGCAAAGTAAACATCAACCAATTAAGACATTTTGGATCAATTGAATATTGGAAAATATGCATTAATTAATGCAGAAAAGCATTAATAGTAGGGCTGAAATAGGGGATGGGAAAAATGAAAGAGGAATAACCGTTAACATCTCGATAGACTTATACAATCTAAAAAGTTACATAACACAAAATGCAACTTAGAAAATGACATGGAAGGCTTCATTTTATATTTTACTCCTATCAATAAAAGATATAAATATATTCTTTCCTAATTTAGTATTAGCTACGTCATTTGGTTTTCCAGAGAACTTACTTCCACTCACGTCTTTGCTTAGTTTTCGTTATAATATCCTAATCAGTTATATCCTCCACATGTCCATTGAATAGGAATATTTTTCTTCAGCTTAGTTCCTAGGTAGTCATTAAACCATCGTAATTTCTGTAGTCTCGAAATATAATGAATACTCAACTTCAAATAGAAATTACTTAAGAAATTCAACAGTTGTCTCACCAATCATCTAAATCCCGAAGGTTAATCATGAAAATGCCATTTTTCCAAGCTTCTAGAAAATAATATTCCTCAAATCAGTGTAGGCTGCTGGCTCCCATAAGAATAAGATTCTTCGGAAAAACAAATCTTTGTTCTATATATTTTATATTCAACTTCAACACTAGAATCAGATTTATTCAGAAGTTTTAAGTAAAGTCCTAGATTTTCATCATGCATTTTTTGTAACTTTATGTTCATATGGAGTTAATTCATTGTTTAAATTGATATAGATATACACTCGTACAAAGTTCCGAGATTTTCTAACCAAATTTCAGTATTTTAAAAGGGTACTTATTTTCTTCTTGAATTTCTGAATTATTTGTTGAATTTGTGTTAGCTGACTTTGGCCATTTATTGTTTAATTTTCCTCTTTTAGTTGTTTTATAATGAACTTGCAAGGAGTATTGGAGATTTTCAATTGTTAACCATTGTGAGTCTCTAAATATGAATGGTAGGTACATGGTATTGACAATAGTCCAGTAAATGGAGGGACAAAGCTCCTAAAAAGTCCCTGAAGACTTCACTTTGGGCTCAATTTGTAGGTCACGGCAGGTGTTTTCAAACGAGAAAAAACTTAATGCGATTGAGTTTCTCGCTAATATCTAGCTCAATATGCGAATTAGAGAATTTTTTTTCCAATTGGGAAATGAAGATCATCTAATTGTCTATAGAAATGGTCCCTATCATTTTTTTCGGAAATTCTATAGTTATCGAGATAATGAGACCTGAAAGTATCCTCATCTCAGCTGCTGCTGTACCGAAGAAAGCAACACCCAGATCATACAACGATTTCAAAACAAAATACTGAGGGATATCACCAAAGCTCCTTGTACTGCCGAAACAATGACCACCATCGGGACTTGGAGATTGACACTGTTATCCAGACGATCACCAAGTTTGCCAAGGGTCATGAACAACGACTCCTAGAACATGTGAATGTTGAGGCCATCCAGCACCTCGACAACACCAACCAGACAAGAAGACTCAAGAGGACAAAGCCCTTTGAATTAGTTTAGTAGATAAGTTTCAGTGCAGTGTACAGTGCAGTGCTTACACACTAGTGTTAGTGTCGTCTATTTGTATTAGAGTCTAAGGAACTACTGTTGAGTAAGACCTTTAGTATTAGGATTGAAAGTAGTAAAATAAGTTAGATTAAAATTGCTCATTGATCGTTACCGATCAGATTGTAATCTCAAAAAAAAAAGAAAAAAAAGTACGAACGAGCTGCAAGTCACATGGAATGATAGCTACGGGTCTTCTTATTGTGATGAAATTTGAATCATCGGAAAATGACAATTTTTTGCTGAGTTATGGAACAATTCGTACGCCCGCTTACAAGTTAATGCATAGACAGAATTTCTACAGGCAGAGCAGCAGCTGAAATGAGACTTTTTTTAGGTCTTATTATCTCGATAACTATCGAATTTTCGAAAAAAATGATAAAAACCATCTGTGAAGATAATAAGACGATCTTCATTTTTTATGAAAAACAAAATTCGCATATTGTGCCAAATATTAGCGAGAAACTCGTTTTCTAGGGTGTAGGGGGCCATTTTCACCAAATTCCGTAAACTCATGTTTGAAAACAACTGCCGTGACCTACAAATTGAGCCCAAAGTGAAGTCTTCAGCTACTTTTCAGGAGCTTTCGATATTTTCAGGTGTTCAGTTACTGGACTACAATTAATTTGAGTACCTACCTATAGCAGCTGCCTCTTTTTAAATGATTTTTGTCGTGCTCCAAAAAAACAATCACGGTAAAATCTTCCATATCTTAAATAGTTTACCCTGTATATTTTTAAAATTTTTAAATTCCGCATAACTTTATAATTACCCTCTATTAAATCTATGAGTCAATAGTTTTAAAGATATTGGATAATTATATTTTTGTGTTTAGCACGGCCTATATTCCTACATCCCAGAGCAAAACGTCGTATAGTCCTTATCTTTCATTTTAATTATCTTCCCAAATAAATCAAACTTCCGACTAGGCCGGATCTAACTCGGAAGCAGGGAATATAGGTCTTCCGGCTTAACCAGAAAGTGATTTTTTTGGGGGAGATAATAAAAATGGAAGATAGGAACATGTGATAGGTGTCTATAAACTCAAAAATTTCATGTAAAAGTCAATACCTTGCAAGCTAATAATTATAGAATAATAATGCATATAATGAAAAGTAATTATAACCTATGAAAAATCTGAAAATTCAAAAATATGCAGGTGTTCACCATTTCCTAAGTATTTAAAAAGGCCAAAAATATACAAAGTTATCCATTTGAAATAATAAAGTTCATTATGATTCCGCAAAAGATTTGACAACAATGTAATCATAATCCTGGACGCGATGATAGTAATCATGCGAGATGTTGCTCAATTTTTATCACACATTGTATATAAACCAGCCGTAGATTGTCTTTTTAGTATTATTCAGTCTTGTGTAACATACGACCGCACGGCATTGGCTCTTTGTTCTTGTTATAAAAGCATTTCGATAAGAAAATACATTTTAAGAGGATCAGAATTTTAAATGTAGCTTGAAAAAACCTGAAAGCATCTGAAAAGGCTTAATAAAATCTTCTAATAATTATAAATTCAAAATATGATAAACTAGAATTTGAAAACCCATCATTCACTCCTTTGAAGTTTTTATTAAAATTCCATGTTAAAACAAGCACATTTTTTGTGTTTTTGATGGCGTCACTTTGGTCTTATTTTGTCAATTAAACAGTCTCTTATGTTATTGATCCACTCCATGATTTAACGTTCACAACACAATACTAATTTCTCTAAAATCGTCAATCGTCTTCGTTTGTACCTCCTAGAGTGTTTGAGCATTTTCTAAATATTAAATCGGGCCCAAAGGTACTGGCTTCTAATTTGGGTTTTTGTTCCAATACATTCAATCAACATATTTTTTTGAAATCCGTTTGTGGTGACATTTTTTTTCTGAAGGGGTGAAACGTAACTGACTAATTTACATTCAAATTAAATACTTATTCATTTACAATAGAACACCCTAGCTTTTTTATCATTGGTTAAATAACAAAAGCAATTATCAAAAATCATGAATTACAAAAAATGTTAACAACCGTACAAAAAGTGCCTACAAATAATGCTGACAACAGAGCAATGATTTTGAACGTTCACGTCATGTAGGTTCAAGAATTGGTCGACTTCTACTGTGGGAGGATAGATCCCATCGTAGGAGAGGAGCACTGGATGGTATGATTTTCAACAATAGACGCCCTGGTAGACATAATCTGTCTTATTAATAAAAACTTCTTACTCCGCCCTTACTCTTAGATTAGTCAGAGACTAGTTACTCTGAGACTAGCGTCGGCTTGAAGTAGTAATACAATTGCTATTAATAAATTCCGACTAAGGAGGTTATAGTTACTCTATCCTTATTACTGGATTAGGACATGACTCAAGGAAGATTCACAGTTATATGGTAGGAATTGACCAATAACGTGACGTTCTGGTGACATCTGTTCTGTTTTTTATTGTGACGTGTCAGTGCTCGTTCATTAATTTCAAAAATAGCAAGTCATCTCATTATTATCATCTCTCAGTTTGTATTTTGTGTTAAAAGTAGTATTTCCGAATTTTACATGAAATTCACTTTCAAATTGAAGAAATCAAAAAAAGGCGTGCTGAGGAGTAACTCCAGATTACTATGCAACGCAAGTACATGAAAAATTTGTGCAACAAAAAGAAAAGGAAAAATTAAATAGGAAATGATAAAAAAGTTATATTTATTTTTGATTTGATAGCTGCAAATTCCTCTTATAACAATGTTTATGAGGGATTAGCCCGAATTTTATAACATTTAATTTTTCTGATCGGACGAATATTCTCTGCTCCTTCCAATCCTTCCATCATTCTCAAATCATCCGAATAATAATATCTTCCTTCCATCGCAAAATAATTACTACTCACTGAACCAACACAAATACTTAGTAAATATGCATAATTAATAATAATAAACTGAATAATAATATGAACTGATAATACAAAAACGACAGACTGAATTTCGAATTACGATATGACAACATATTTATACCACAATTGACAGTTCAACAAAACTAAAATTATATTTAGTCGAAGGTTAAACTACCTAATTCCTTAGATTAAAATTACTACCAAAGTTAGTCCCAGACTAACCTCGGAGTAGCCTATTCCCTGTCTAAGGGCGGGTTTATCAATGCTCGGTTAAATCTGTCAGCTACGTAGCCCTCAGCTATCTCTAGCCGCCAGTCAAAGTCTCGGTTACAATAGAAAGCGTTTATCAATGCACCACATAACCGACAGCTAGCTAACTGGAGGCTAAGTGTAATTGAGCATTTGACAACCTTGTTCGGGTTATGAACGGTGAGTGTAATGTTGTCAGAGCGTAAATTTCTCATTTTAATTTGGTGTTAGGAGGATCACCCGTTACATGAAATATACATATTATCAATTTTATTCGCATATAACATATATAACACACTGAATCAAGAATATAGAGGTGAAAGCTATTATTTTTCTATTTTACCGTAAGCTTACTCTGACAACATCGTGGAAAATTTCACTTGTCAGTGTCAAAATTGTGGTACTGTTATTTTTATTTCGTCTATGTTGTGCTTTGTTGAGTTGTTTGCATTTCAACATGTCCACAAAACAAAAAAGATATCCCAATTTCACGGTGTCAGAGCGACAATTAGGTACTTATAAAAGTAGCCGTTCACCATAAAAGTATAATAGAATACAAAAAGACGGATGCTGTGGCTTGGCGAGAATAGCTGGAAATTGTTGGAGTATCATGAGAACACTGGGTTTAGATAATCGAAACGAGTAATAAACTCGACATCATCGAGCTCTTCAAAGGTATTTATACGTTCTTCAACAGTATATGGTCGTCTTTCGTACTCCACAAATTCCAATATCTCGCCACTCTCCAAGCTCTTCATCGAAATGGTCGTCAAGTTCCTCAAGATACATTGACAATAACAATGAAATAAAATACAAACAAAACCTATATGCTACTAAACTACTATTTAAGAATCAAATAAGCTTCTAGATTTCACCCTAAACGATAATAACACAATCAAATTTAAAGTTGAAATAATCTTTGTTGCAAAATATGAGCAAACATGAAAAAATCATGACACAGTTGTCAGTTAGAATCTTTGGTTAGAATAACGGAACACCACTTTCTCGTATTTAACTGTATGTTCCATGGTTAACATCAACTTGATAGTGGCAGCTAGGTTAGCCGAAAGTTTGACTGCCAGCTAATGCAAACTGGCAGTTGATAAACACTTTGACCAACAGCTAAGATTTAGCCAAGGGCTACAATATTTAACCGAGCATTGATAAACCCGCCCTAAAATGCGTTTATTAATAGCGTATCTGTCAAAATGATGGTTTAAGCATAGAATAAAGTTAGTCTTAGGTTACTCCGTGTTTATTAATAAGACCGATAATGTAAAGATTATATTATTGATATAATATCCTATATTTCAATTTTAAAGAGGAAAAGAGCAACATTTTGACGGCCACTGGCTTATAATACAACGAATAATTCTTTTAAAATGTTATAAAACACAAAGCTACGTAGGTAGTTGTTTCTATTACAAAGTTTCTAGTATAACTCAAATTGACGTAGACATATGAAATTTTAAGGGTGGGTATATAAGAGGAATCTCCTTGAAACTTTTCCATCAATTTGAAAAGTTAAAAGTTCTTAAAACAACTGTCATTCTAACGTGTAGGAAGAAGTTCTTTTGTTTCACCTGGCAAGCTCTATGAAAAGGCTGAGTTTATAACCTCGACGTTATTCTATTCTCAAAAGCCGCGAAGTTGTATGTTAGCGCCCAACTTCGACTATAAACTTTTGATAATAAAAATTTATAATACCATCAAGCAATTTTTCAAACTTCAGTGCTAATTTAATTACTGGCCATCTTCGTATTAAAAAGGGATATTGAGAAAGAAAATTGCTTATGACGATCAGTGATGGGTTACGAGAGATGGAAACTATTTTTATTTCCGAAACACCTATATTAGCCTCATTTGTATGTATGTTTGTTTGTTTGTAGCCGACTCCTTTGGACTCAACTTTGATAATAATAATAATATGATAATAATAATAATTTATTCAATGAAAAATAGATACATTGATACAAAAAAAATTAGTAAGCCTACATTGAATAAACAGTTTAGTTCACTGAAGTAGTTTTTTATTACCACTTGTATTGTGACCAGAAAATATGAACAAATCAGTTTTCTGTCAAATCCAGTAAATTGTCAAGTCCAGTGAATTATCAAATCCGGTAATAAGACAAGTCCAGTAAATTATCAAATTCGGTTATAAGACAAATCCAGTAAATTATCGAGTTCTATATTGATCTATTATTAAGGGGTACCATATTAACACTCAAGAAAGCAGAGGCGGCCTTTATGGTTTCCAGACGCACTTACGGCACTAAATGGGCACTTAGACTCAGCATGGTACAGTGGCTGTACAAAATGGTTGTCATTTCCAGGATCACATATGCATCTCTGGTATGGTGGCCAAAAATCAAACAATCCTCTGCTATGCTAAAACTAAGCAAGGTCCAAAGACTTGCATGCATTGCCATTACAGGGGCAATGAGGACTACCCCTACAGCGGCGCTGGAGTCAATGCTAGACCTTCCTCCGCTACATTGTGTCATAATGTGCGAAGCAAGGGCAGCACTAACCCGACTGGAAAAAGCATCAGACCATGACGTGGCACATGGGAGAGGACACACAGAGATAAGGCATGTGGATGATGACATTTTCAAAATGCCAACATACCACATGACCACCAAATATATCTTTCGCAAGAACTTCGAGATTGACATCAAAGATCGAAAGGAGCTTGAGGAAGAGAACGCACCACCACTTAGTAGAGCGAATGAACTGATCTGGTATACAGACGGATCAAAAAATAACTCGGCACCGGAGCGGGCATATACAGCAAGACGAGCAAATATGAAGGGATCGTCTCGCTTGGCAAATACGCTTCTGTATTTCAAGCAGAGGTCTATGCGATACTTGCATGTGCAAGGGCTAATAATATGAGAGCCTACAACAACAGGCAGATCAGGATCTATAGTGACAGTCAAGCCGCCCTTAAAGCACTTCAGAGCTATAGGGTGACATCTCGGCTAGTATGGGAATGCGGCGAAAAACTTTTAAGACTGGCGACTCGGAACAGTGTAACACTGGAGTGGGTCCCAGGTCATAAAGGAATCGCAGGCAATGAAAAAGCTGACGAACTCGCAAGAGTAGGATCGTCAACTCTAATGAACGGACCCGAACCTGCTGTGGGCATCCCCAGATGCTTAACGAGGTCGTGGTTAAAAGGGTGGTTGAAAGAACAACACAATAAACACTAGAAGAATACGACCAGGCAAATACATGGGAAGAAATTCATAAAAGAACCATCAGAAAAAGTAGCGAAAGAATTGCTCTCAATGAGCAGGAACAAACTACGCACCATAACGGGGCTACTTACGGGACACTTTCCCACAAAGGAGCACCTAAACAAAATAGGGCTGTACAACGGAGACCTTACATGCAGAAGATGCAAAAAGGATACCGAAACAGCTCTGCATATACTATGCAACTGTGAGTCTGTACTGTATGGTAGACCCCAAATGACTCCAGAAGACTTCTACAACCAACCAGCAAAGAACCTGTATGAGCTAATACAGGGAACGGAATGGCTGAATAGGTTGTAGTCAGAACACTAGGAGTATCCACAATAAACCCAGGAGGCTGAGGTGGTACCGGCGAAGGGACGGCTCCTTAGAAAAAAAAAACTGTTAGACACCCAAATATTTCTGAAATGGAAACTTTCGATTACGATGGAGTTTGATTGACCATACTGCTAAAGAATGGTCTGTTCATTTCCATAATCCATTTTTTAATTCGCTTTTTAAATAAATTTTAACTTTTTGAACTTTTCATATCATCAGATACGTAAACTATTGGTGCTAAATAATCAGCATTTCTTTGTCCAATAGTTTTCTCACTGCGTGGTAAAACGATCCCTTTATATCCACTAGTTTTGTAAGAATGTTCATGATGTACAAATTTCACAGATTAATTCGAAAATATGCACATTCGTCAAGTACCGATGTCATATGAAAAATATAGACTGCATTATTAAACCTCGAACTTATTTCATGAAAAAATAAAATGAATAAAAAGAGCAAGAGACACGTGTTTTGCAAGAATCTATATAGAAATAATGTCGATGAAGCATCTTCTTCTAGTGGCGTTTACATTTCTCCTTCCTTCTTTGGATTAATTTTCGTTCGCTAAGTCTAAGGTGCTTTTTTTAGTTCTAGTGAAATTTGGACTTGGGCAGGCGGTATTTTCGGTCCAAAAAGAATTTTGGGAATTTTCCTCTTATTCTTCATAAAAAATATGGTTACAAAAAATACTAAAACAAATATTATTAGTATAAGTAATGCTGAGGCCAGTTGGAATAGACGGTAAGACTTCTGTCTCTTCTATCGGTTGTAGTTTCGGGGATTTTCAGTTTTTTAATGTCGAATCTATGGTCGGGCATTAATTTAATGGAAACAATATCTGGTGAAGATATTTCGGGAATAGTCTTATTGCCGTGAATAATTCCTTCTATTGTTATTGGCTCGTCTGACAGCAGAAGCTCTCGAGTTTTTGTTGGGTGAACGATACCGAACGAAATTGCTTTGCTAGTTTCTCTATAAAAGTTTTCAGTAAAAATGGTTTTTGTGCAACTTCGGATATTGGGTATATGAAATTTGAATTTGATAACTTTTTTTGCATACTCTGTATTCTGCTTCTCCTCAACATTCTTCATTATGAAGAATGATGTATCCATCGAAGTCAGCTGATAATTTATCAATTGCAGCTGAGATTAAAAGATCATTATCATCAATTTTCTTCAATAGGTTATTGAATCTTGTGTTAAGAGATTCACCGAAAGATATTTGATTATTCGATTATTCGGTTTGATTTAATTCTACAGCGGTTATATGTGTTTTAAGTAAGACTATCAGTGTCGTCTGGATTACCGGTGACGTATTTCATTGCAGTACCTAGAAAGTTTTTTTCTGCTTACGTGTGATTTTATGCAAATTATATCTTGGTAAGAAGAATATTGGGAAATTATTGCTGGAATAGTAGCCCTCCTCTTTTCTAGGGGGATTTTAAACAAAGCTTCAGGATTCACGGTTAATATTTCTTCTAGTTTATCTAAGTCAATTTGTAAAATGCTGAAGGGTTTTTGACCAAGAAGAAGTCCTAATTGGAGTAAATGTCTTTCATATTTATTTTTATAAAAACTTTGCATTGACTAATGATGACGGTAATGATAGTTTGCATAGATGGTCAAAAAAGTTGTGACTTTAGATGTTTGTAGGCTCCTACAATTCCATTGTAATTTTGTCGGTGTAATATTTCTCAATACATTTGTTTTTATCCTTCTTCAATATTAACTGAAATTGTATCACAAAATATAGCTTTGACAGTTGAATTAATGGTTTGGCTTGGTCTTAAGATTTGTTTGAAAGCATCTGTAGTTTCCGATTTTAAATTATCTGCAGCCGCTAGAGCGTCTCTATGTTTGTTAAATATTTTTTCGTAATTTATTTCATAAAATTGTGAGTGTGGTGTTATAATAATTTGATTATTGGATAAATTTATTGGTTATTTCGACAGAGTGCAAATTGCGTACACCTACCTGAATAAATCATTTGGTCATTGTGCCGGACATGTACTTCTCGAATTTGACGAATATGTTCGTAACAATTTATAGGAATGGCTTTCATAATTAATGTGTATGAAGAAAAATTTTTCGGAAAGGCGTATTTTACGGGATTGGGAATTAATAGGGTGGGTGGGGTAAAAAAATAAAAAAACACAAGATTTCAAAAAAAAATTCCAGCTGAAAATGTTATATTTACGGTGCTGCCAGATTTCTGAATAATCTACTAATCCAACGGAATTAAAAAAAGGCTATTCTATAAAAAATGTAAGTTGTTTACAAATTCAATACATGTTAGGTTGATTTGTGAAGCTGGAAATACACTCTGTATTGTCAGAATAACAGCGGCTTCAAAATCTACAGATGGATTACAGTTAGTCCTGCTTTTTATAATAGATGAGAGCCTCTTCACCTGAGTTTTGCTTTGCAATAAAGCAAAAGTAACAGGAAACACATTATTTTCCTCTATTAAACAATAATCCAATGAGCAATAGATTGTTTACAAGTAGTTATTTATCTTAGTTGGAGACTTACAAGCTAGGATCTTATATTTTCGGTGTACACAAATGGAACTGTTTCGAAATTTCTTCTGCTTCCAGGTGTCAAACCACCAACCCTTGTACGAAAATAGCACTAAATGATCCTCGTAAGCAAATGGCACTTTTTCTTTTGTTCAACTATATTTTCAGTGCTTCATGTTCCCCTATTTATGTAGAACGATAAAAGTGTTCTTTGAGGTCCTTTTGTACCTACTAATTGGATGTAGGCGTATTTTATTTCGGCCCTGTGTTTCTTTTTAAAGGCAATATATATGTAAAATAAGCTATGAAAGTTATATTTATATTTATATATACAAAATTTTCTGTCACCAAACATAATACAAGGGGTAAAATGGGTAAAATATTTGTCTTTTAAATTAACTTCAGTCTACATACGGGTATAGAGATGCAGCAGCAAAATAACAGATAATTTTAACTTCTTGTAGGTATCTTCCGCTCTAAGAAAACTTTTGATCAAAAAGCTGATGATCGCTGGGTACTTTCGGCTGAAATTCTGGGAAGTTTCCGAAGAGATCATCATCAGGAAGTGACATATGTTGTTGCTTCAATAATAACATTATTGTCTGTATTTGGTTTGGAGTATTTGTTCAGTAGTACGGTGAAGTAAGTTCTTTCCAATCTTTGGCCTTTTTTCACCAAGCAGCTTTTTGGACTAAACTCCGTTTTACATAAGAAGTAGCCACGTGAAGTTTGCCCACTGCCTTCCGCAGAAAACAAAATCGGTTTATTATTTATATTTGAGGTTGTGTTTGAAGCAATCATCCACTGTCGAATATTTCTGATTTTTAAATTCTAAGAAAAATGAATTCTGCCGAATAATCTATATGGGTCCGCTGCATTTAGCAGTAATTCATAAGGTTCTAGAACTAATGCCTATCAATAATTATCTCATACACAGGAAAACAATGTTTTTAGATGTTCACAGCACAAGTAAATGTTATTTTATATATATTTCTTTGATTTGTGAAATATATCATGTTCAGGGTGCTTCCAGAGTAAACTAGACCATTGTATTGGGCGCTTCACAACTCCACTTTAAAACGAAAAGTTCCTATGAACATGTGTGATAAGTCCTGTCGTTAATGTAGTGGAAGAGAAGGTAAGTAGAAGCCTTCTCCTACCGTCTTAAATGTAATGTCTGTGATATTAATCGATTGTGAATAAAATAAAATCATTAGGAAATGTAAGATCCAATTTTTGTTACATAATTTTCAATTTCTAGAATGCAATGTTCGTTGTTATCACGCGAAAAATGTCGTGTAGTTTAATATAAAGGTGTAATTTTCCTCATAATCAGTCTTATGGATTCGATCTTTCCATTATAGTATAATTTGAAGTTTCAGTTTAACAACCGTACTATTTAGTAGATAAGATGAGGAAACCAACATTTTCTTCTTTAAAATTTTTTCCTTTGAAGAGATGTGAACAGATGGTGGTAGTTCATTTTAAGTATTTTTGTTAGAAATTTATTGCGAAAATTGCGTGAAAAGAGAAGCAAAACCGTTTATGTGAAACTCGTTCTTATAGTCCTCATATCTTTAACTGGATGTAAAAGCATTCGTTTAAGTGAAATACGTTACAGATGAACGGTTCTTTTTTATTTCGAATGATATAATTCCTAATGATACTAAGTCTCTAATTATATTTGTCGAACAAATGTTAGATCATTCCAAAGCGATTTATACAGGGTGAGTCATGAGGAACATTCCCTAGGGAGGATATCATGTGGCTCCTAAATGTGTCGACTCCTCTTCCTTATTAATTTACAGGGTGATTTGTGAAATTGACCATGAATTTTATTTGGCTCTAGTGTTTACACGGCTTGTTCGACTGATTTTTCTAATTTTCCATGATAAATTACAGTTCTCTCAAGCATTCGACTGATAGATACTAACCTAGAAATTCCAGGACCGGCTTTGAAAAAATTTAAGGATTCGTAATAAATATTGCACCCTGTAGTATATAATTTTTGTTATGCAATAAGTGATTTTTAGACTATATAAGTTGCCAATGAAAACGACATATAAGCGACAATGCTCTTCTACTTTGATTCAATGTTCAGTGAACGATATAATCTTAAACTTAAAATAGAACAACTATAATGACGTATCACATAATGAGGTATTAATTTGAACAAATAAATTTTAATTAATTTAGAGTATTTCAACTAAAATGACAAACGGTATTGAATAACACTAATGACAAACACTAAAAATCCAAAAACAGTAACTAATAACAATAACGAACAAGAATTTCAAGATATTAAATAAAGCTATGTAATAATAAGTGCTGGAAAAAATACAATACTGGTAACAAAATAGATATAATTTAAAGTAGATCCTCGAACACTTTTTATTAGCCACATGATATCCTGATTCTGCATATTAATTGTAGAAGTATGTAAAGCTCCTCATGACTCACCCTGTATAAATTAATTGAAGTACTGAACTGAAGTACTCTTAACAGGTTTATTTTAACAACTCGACTTCAACCAATGCAGGATATAGCCTACATACAGCAACCTTACTAACAAAGTAATAACGAAAATTATCTGAAGCCAATATTAAAATGTTTAGTAAATCTTACGGTGACTCGACTTCATTAAAATCCAGTACAGTGTACATAGGGAGGTCGAAAGTGTTCCAGAGAAAACTAGAAACAGACCAGAGATAAGCTATCAACAAGATGCGCGCACACACACACAGCCTAGATGAGCCCGTCCCACCCAGGATGTTCCTCTCTAAGCGAGGTACATCTCCGGGGAGGACTTCCTCCCATCTTATCCGATGAGTCTCATCATCATAGTTCTCGTTTCGGTGTACAGCTCGTCTATAGCTAAGGGCCAGCAGCTGGGGGCGAGCCGTCTACCTTTTGGCCGTGTAACCTCGGTGGTTTTTTCTACGGTGGTCTTCCGTTGTGTGTGTTTGCGCTGCCTCCACAAAGTGCGTCCGCAGCCGGAAATTTCGGCTGAAAACATCCTTATAGAGTGTGTCTTCTTCCGATCTCTTACAAGCGATTTTAAGCCATTAGCTGCGCTAATAGCTTTGTCACCTGTTCGAGGATTTGTTGTTTCGTTGTTGTCGTCGTCGTTTTCTTGTTAGCTGCAGCTTAGGCGTAGCTAACTCCTGTCTTCTTTACTGCTGTTGCTGTTGTCCTTGTCTTCTGGTTGTTTGGGGCTTTTGGGCATCCTTTGTAATTTGCCGGGTGTTCTCCCTGGCAGTTTGCGCAGGTGGCCGGCTTGGTCTTCGGTCGTGGGCAGTCGTTGGATCGGTGTGGTCCTCCTCACTTCACGCATTTCGTGTTCACGTTACACGTCGTCTGTCTGTGGTAGAAGCCCTGGCAGTTGTAGCACTGCGTCGGCCTTTTTCCTCTTCTTTGTTCTTCCCACCTGATCCTCACGTTCTGGATGTGTTGGATTTTACGGATTTTCACTTTTTCTGCAGGCTCCAGCTCCACCAGGTAGATGGGTAGCGGTCTTCTCTCTCCGAATCTGGAAGAAGAATTTGTTCTTCTATATGCACACCTTCATACAATTGTTCTTCAGAAACTATAAAAGTTTACAAAGCACAATATAATATTTTGTTATAAAATATAACGATGCTAATTGGGTAAAAATTGTTTCCATTATCCAGAAAAAAAACTAACATCTTGAATAATATTCCATCACTTTAAAACAACAAATTAAATATTCATAGTGAATCATTTGAAAGTCTGTATATAATTAGTCTAGAACCTGTGAAAATAATTTTTATTAATTTGGAAGATAGTAGTGATGGCGAAATTGATTTAGAGTAAAATATGGTGTGTTTTATTTTGTTCTTGAATATAAATATTATATACTGTTAAAATCTAGTAGGTATTACTGCAAATTTTTGTTTATCGATTCAATTCTCAACCAACTTCACACATTAGTGAAGGGAGTTTAAAAAAAATAAATCAATAAATTGTAAAAACAACTTTACTCAGTACTTTTTCTTTTTCATCAGGTATAGTGCGGCTCTGCACGGTAAATTCGAAAAGTTTTATGTGTGTGTGAGAGACAGATGGTTCGGAAATTACTCAATTTGCGACGACAAAAGTTTTATGGTTTCTTTGCATTTTAAGCAAGTCAAGTCAAGTCAGTTTCTTAGATCGTGAAAAAAACCATAGGTTTTGGTGCCAAACCAATCAATCATGGTAATTGGGTGGTTTCATTTGCCAACCCACAGTTCGGACTCGAATGGCATCAAATATTCCTAGAATAAGTTTTTTTTTATTCTGTTATTTAACGTCGGTCTATTTCTGCGACTGAGGCTAATCACCGACGCCGGGAGCACTCTACCCCTAACCGGAAATTTTGGCGAACCCACTAGTGTTCCAACCAGTGGTAGCGTTCTTTAACGAGCCCAACATCCATGGACTCGGGACCTCGGTTTCACGTCTCCTCCGAAAGACGGCATATCTACATTATACCTCGTGCTCATTGGTATAATGCCTGCGAGGTGTGATATGATAGTCCGCTGCAGACGGTACGGGCCCTATACGATGGTTTTCCCTGGCATGGTCACTCATCCAAGTACTAACCATGTTCGACCTTATTATCGCATCAAACGCATTCCATTAAAGTGCTGGGTCGTCGCCCTAGAATAAGTTGAGAAGACGTATCCGAAGACATATAAGTCGTAAATAATGATAAAAAACGTCCAAACGAGATATAATGATTATGTTCTGAACGTTTTTCATTACAAAAATGAAAATACTAAAATATACCTTGAATATTTACCTACTTGTATCTGTTATATTAATTATTGTAAAGTTTATTCTAATTTATATTTACAATTAATTTATATTTACAGATTTATATTCAAATACAGTCCTTATTTAATAATTTATATAATACACTAAACACACACTAACTATAATTTATATGAGAGTCACTTAATAAACACTTTATCGAGGCGCGATTGCTTTCTTTCAGTATCAACACTAACTGACTAACTAACTCCGCTGCAATGCTCGTCGCCTATTTAGACTCGCACGTTTTGTAGTTCTAGAAACCTCTCGAAGTTCTGGTGGATGCGCTGGGCTTTTCTAGATGTTACATATTCCAGAAAACTCTCGAAAATAAGGCGGAGGAGCCATAGTCGTATCATATGGGAATTTCACTGGGAGCACTAATTGAGCACATTAATGCAGCAGCTCGCGTAACATTGCCCTCCCCTTAAGAGACAGTTCCTCCTGGAACTAACTAGGAAACTGAAACGAGATGACTGTATCGGCAACTGGTTCCCTTGTTACATTTTCCAGTTGCATGGAATTAACATGCGACCGTCTTCTCTGTTGGCTGTGTCTCCCGTGCTTGGCCGCAGAGTAGTACCTGCACTTCGGTGTCTCGGAAGATTACTTTTACCATGTTACGGATTATTCGCCAATCTAAATGCCTACATTCAATCTTGGGCATGGCTAGCCTATGCACGTCCATTTCAAGCACATGCTCCCTCAAGCATCGTAATGCTTCCCAGACATCCTCGTACGTTGGTCTTTCGTCGAAGGTGTTTCTCGTCACTAGGTGGAAATTGTAGCGGGAGCCATCTTGCAGCTTCAGAGCTTTACCTGGTACTGCAAACGTCGAGCGCCACTTTTCTTTATGAACAGAGCAGCCAGCCCGCGTGCATCGGTTACGCTGGCAGGGATGTTTATTGCCAGTGAGTATTCCTCTGGAACGGTAAGCATGTCTTGTCGTCTCTCAGTGGTGACGCCGAATCTTGCTTTTCCGGTACCACCATAAGCACCTATGAACTCTACAAAAGCAGGATCGGCTACTTCCTGAAGCTGGTTTACTTCCTCATCGTGGTCACCCTCGAATGGCGCTAATCGGTTACGATGTACCACCTTTGGCTTTCCGTTTGGTATCTTGCTGATACGATAGATGACATCGTTGATTCGTTTCTTCACGAGGTACGGACCGTCCCAAGCTTTCTGCAACTTTGGAGAAAAACCCTTTTGTCTTCTTGGGTCACGTAATCTTCACCAGCTATGTCTTCTCCGGGTCGGCATCCAAATTCAAGGTCGCAGGGTAATCTCATTTCGCGTCCGAACAGAACTTTTGCTGGTGTTTGGCCGGTAGACTCATTGATGGCGGATCTGTAGGCCATCGCAAATAGCGAGAGATATTGGTCCCAATCTCGCTGATGGTTAGATACTACTTGAGACAGGTATTTGCCAAGAGTTCTGTTCATTCGCTCTACCATTCCGTCCGACTGTGGATGCAAAGCCGTAGTTCTCGATTTCTTCATGCCGAGCTTTTCACAAACTTCCTGGAACAGCTGGCTTTCGAAGTTTCTGCCCTGGTCGCTGTGTATTTCCAGGGGCACTCCATATCGGCAAATAAACTCATTCAAAAGCACGTCGGCATCAGTTGCGGCTTCTTGGTTTGGAATGGCATACGCTTCTACCCATTTTGCGAAATAATCCATCACCACCAAAATGTACCTGTTGCCATTTGCTGTCGGTGGAAACGGTCCGGCAATGTCCAGGGCAATGCGTTCAAAAGGGCTTCCGACATTGTACTGCTTCATAGGAGCCTTTCTTCTTCCTTGTGGTCCATTGGTCGTAGCACAGGTAGTGCACTTCTTACACCAGTCCTTCACATCTTCGGAACTGTGCATCCAATAAAACCGTTCTCGCACTTTCTGGAGGGCCTTCTTCACACCTAGATGTCCTCCTAACGGACTGTCGTGTAATCTCCGCAGTACTGCTGCTACCCTTGCTCTTGGAATCACCAACTGTCTTCTACTTTCGGAACCTTCATCGTTCTCGATTACTTGCTGTAGCAAACCGTTTTTCAGAACCAGCGAGTCCCACTGGGCCCAATACGATTCCATCGTTGGCGAGTACCTTGAAATCTCCTGCCAAATAGGTCGACAGTTTTCCTTTTTCCAATGTCGGATTTTCTTCAAGTCGGCATTGTTCTCTTGTTCCTCTTCCAACTTTTCCGGTGTCCATTCGTCGCTGGTCACCGTGGTTCTTCGAATGGCAGCTTCCTTACCTTCTGTTTTGGTGCAGTGAGAGCACTCTGCTGGGCTTGGTCTTCTAGAGAGTGAGTCTGCATTTCTGTGGCTTATTCCGGCTCTATGCTCAATGGTGAAATTATATTCTTGGAGCCGCTCGATCCATCTGGCGATTTGACCTTCAGGGTTCTTAAATTGCATAAGCCACTTAACTGCGGCATGATCGGTTCTAATCACAAATTTCTTCCCATACAGATACTGATAGAAGTGCTCCACGGACTTCACTACTGCTAGGAGCTCTCTTCTTGTGACGCAGTAGTTTTGTTCTGGTTTGGAAAGAACTTTCCTAAATATCCCAGAACTTTCTCTTGTCCTCCTTGAACCTGTGATAGCACTCCTTCAATTCCAACATTGCTAGCCTCAGTATCTAGTATAAATTCTCCCTCTGGTAGTGGATAGCCGAGTATAGGTGCAGTAGTCAAGTGCTTTTTCAAGGTTTCGAACGAAGTTTGACAGTCTTCGTCCCAGCGAAACTCCCTTGCTTCCTCTGTAAGTCGTGTCAAGGGTTTAGCGATATCTGCAAACTTCTTTATAAATCGCCTGTAGTATGTACAGAGTGCAAGGAAGCTTCTAACTTGGTGCTTGTCGGTGGGTCTTGGCCACTTTCGTACGGTAGCAGCTTTTTCTTCGTCCACACCATCCTTGCTGACTACATGGCCTAGATAATTGACTTTGTTTTGAAATAGTTGACATTTCTTGGGGTTGAGCATCAGTTGGGCAGCTTGCAACCTTTTGAAGACACCTTCCAAATCCTTTCGATGTCCTTCCCAAGACTATGATGTCATCAAGGTACACTTAGCATGTCTTCCAGGACAACCCTCGTCGCAATACGTTTTCCATCAGTCTTTCAAACGATGCGGGGGCATTGCACAGCCCAAATGGCATAATGGTGAAATGCCACAGTCCAGATCCGGTGGTAAACGCTGTCTTTTCTTTATCGGCTGGATCCATTTCTACCTGCCAATATCCAGACTTCAGGTCCAAGGTAGAAAACAATTTGCTACCGGCCAGCGTATCCAGAGTATCGTCGATTCTTGGTAGAGGATAGCTATCTTTCTTTGTAACATTGTTCAATTGCCGGTAGTCCACGCAAAACCTCGTGGTTCCATCCTTCTTCTTTACCAGAACTACCGGAGAGACCCAAGGGCTGGTAGAAGGTTCTATTACCTTGTCCTCTTCCATCTCGCGAACAATTCTCTCCGCTTCCTCTCTTTTGGCCTGTGGTAGCCGTCGAGCCGATTGTTTTATCGGTTTAGCGTCGCCGGTGTCAATTTTGTGTTTGACAGCAGATGTTCTTCCTGTCTTTCCTCCTTTTGGTACAAAAAGAGATCGGTATTGTAGCAAAATGGTTCTCTGATTCTTTTGTTCTCTTGCAGGCTAAGGGATTGTCCAGCCACTGCTATCATTTGTTCAAATTTATTGTTGGCATCATTGGAATTCCAATTTTGGTCTCCTTCTTTATAGTTATGGGATGGTCATTTACATTTATAATGCGTACATGTATTTCTTCGGCAGCCATGACTAACCCTTTTCCTATCAGGTTTCCTCGACCAACCTCTTTATCATGATTCCATGGTTCCATCATGACCGGTGTTCCTTCTTCGACGGTTCCTTGTAGCCTTGCCACAGTGAAAAATTCACTCCTTGCGGGTACAACTGTATCCACCTGTACGGCTACCTGAACAGTCTTATCCTCGTGTGGGTGAAGGAATACTTTCTCAGAACCTACTCTAATCACTCGGTTCTTGAAATCTAGCTGAAAGCCATGTAGGTTTATAATGTCCATTCCGAGTATTATGTCCTCTTCGATATCAGCGACAACGACAGTGTGGGTGAACTTCTCAGCGCCAATTCCCAATTGCACCGGTAGTTCTCCATGGACATTGGCGCTTTCACCTGTGGCAGTCCTGAGTCGCAGTCTCGTCGGTAAAAGTCTTTTCCGGGTGTTGACAGTTTTGGGGCGAATAATAGTCCTCGTTGCTCCAGTGTCCACCAATAGTGTATACTTCCTACCATTAACTTCACCATCCACGTATACACTATCATCGCGACATTTCAGAGAGGCTATTAGAATGAGAGGGTCTTTGGAAGGTCTTCGGGTCGAAGCTGCCCTCTGAAGGTCGACCCTTCCTAGTTTTCCTGCTGGGCGTCTTTGTTTGTAGCAGTTCTCGGTCGCTTGCACGAACTGCGTACATGTCCCATTTCTCCACAATTCCAGCATCTCACAGCTTCCGATTTTCCATTTGAGATGCTTTTCATCATGTTGACGATCTGGTCAAGCTTGTTCTCCACTTCTTCGTCTGCTACAGCCCTCACCTTGCCGTATACTCCGGAAGCCTGTGTAGCTGCTTCGTACTCCAAGGCTGCACAGAGTACGTCAACCAGTGTCTTATTCCGAGCCAAGCGTAGAGTTCTCTGCATTTCACGGTCACGAACTCCGTCGATGAATGTCTGTACCCCTAAACATTCCATGACATTCTCCGGTGCCGATGGATAGGCAAACCGCACCAACCTCGCAATGTCTGCTCCGAATTCCTGCAGAGTTTCGTCGCGTTTTTGTTTGCGGTTTTTCAGCTGCGACTGGTACAAATGCTCCAAGTGTTCCAGGCAATATCTCATGTTCAATCGCTTTTTGAGTTGTTCAAAATCTTCGGTCTCTTCCACTGGAATGGTCTGGAGGATATCCATGGCGTCTCCTCTAAGGGCAAGAGTTAAATTCAACGCTTTTTCTTTCTCACTCCAGTTGTTTGCCTTTGATGCCGCCTCGAATTGCTTAAGATAGTTCGGCAATGACGTTTTACCATCGAATGTTGGCAGTTTCACTCGGCTGTTAATATCGTTTTCCCTTTTCGGTTTCAACTCTACTTTCTCTGCCAGTTCGTCGTTGTTCGGGGCTTGCCTAGTTGTAATATCCCGGTGATGACTAGTCTTCCTTTCGATTTCTTTGATTTTGTGTTCCATTCTTTTAATCTTTTCTTTCACGGCAGACATTTCATTTTTTATATCCGTCGAAATTTCATTTTCCATGTCCGACATTTTATTTTCTATGTCCGCCGAAAGTTTACTTTCCATGGACGAAATTACTTTTTTTATATCAGACATTTTGTTCTCCATAGAAGACATTTTATTTTCCATATCCGTCGAAATTTTATTTTCCCTGGAGGAAATTTCGTTTTTTATATCCGACATTTTGTTTTCCATCGAAGACATTTTATTTTCTATGTCCGTCGAAATTTTATTTTCCATGGATGAAATTTCGTTTTTTATAGCAGAGGTTATAGAGGCGGACGCTTCGTCTGTGAATTCAAACGTTTCCGGGTTCAATCCATTGTTAATCATAGCATTCTTCAGTCGTTCCACTAACGCTGACTTGGCCCCACTTGTGTCCAATTCGTAATCCTCCAACTCTCTTCGAAGCTCTGAAACTTTTAATTCACAAAGTTTCTTCCTGTATATTTATTTTTTAGCCCCACACCTGACACCAATGTAACGTTCATTCTAATTTATATTTACAATTAATTTATATTTACAGATTTATATTCAAATACAGTCCTTATTTAATAATTTATATAATACACTAAACACACACTAACTATAATTTACATGAGAGTCACTTAATAAACACTTTATCGAGGCGCGATTGCTTTCTTTCAGTATCAACACTAACTGACTAACTAACTCCGCTACGATGCTCGTCGCCTATTTTTCATACTCGCATGTTTTGTAGTTCTAGAAACCTCTCGAAGTTCTGGTGGATGCGCTGGGTTTTTCTAGATGTTACGTATTCCAGAAAACTCTCGAAAATAAGGCGGAGGAGCCATAGTCGTATCATATGGGATTTTCACTGGGGGCACTAATTGAGCACATTAATGCAGCAGCTCGCGTAACATTATATTTCCGTCAAAAAGGCAGTCGGTAATAATTTCAAGCCTTGCTATAAAACTGGTTGATGTAATTATATTCAGACTAGGATAGAAATTGCATACAATTTCAGAAATATATCAAGAAACTACTAACGACGGAGTTTAAATAACATCGAACTCTTTGCAACCGGACAGCAAGAGGTAGAAGGAGCGAAGAGAATTTGTCCTTTGGGTGTAATTTTCTCTTATGACCGCACTTGTCGTCCTCTTATAGGCAAACAGTGCCAACTTGTCGACGTTCAATACGCCGTAACGACGTCGTTTTCACATAAAAAAAATGAAAAGTGTTAAGATGATCCTGTGTCGAGTTGTCTCTCTTACTTTCAAACTTTTAGAGAAGAAGTAATTGTTGAAGTGAGACAGAAAACATGATATTCGTTTTGCATGGAAGGAAAGAACATATTGCGGTATTATTGGAACATCTTTATTAACAAGTTTCAGCTGTTACATTTTCATTGCTAATGGTTGTCGACAGAAATTTGTGAATATAGTGAATGTAGAAAATAGGTTGAACATTCATTTTTAAAGCATTATCGGTGGAATCATTCCTGTAGCCTTATTTTTTGAAGAAGATAGCGAGACAAAAGTTCACAGGAAATATTTGAAAACATTCAAAAATAATCTCGGGTAAGAAAAGATCGAAAGCAAACATCTGGCGACGATTTATTACCATTCGTAATAAGCGATACTATTATTTAGAGAGTCAAGCTACATATGAGTGTCTTGCAAATATACTTGAAGATTGGACGTGAAATTTGCGGAAAATAGATGGTCAAAAGCAATCAGTTGGAACTACTTATGAGTATCACTTCCCCAAAAATATTTATAGAAAAGTACAACATGAATAAGGTGAGAACGTACAAGGATACGAGGGAAGCAAGAAATTCTAAACAGAACTTCAATCTATTTCGACAGAGCTTCATATCTCTTTGCTACACTGATTTCAGAAAACTTGTCAACACATGCGTCTTGTCCCGATTTATGACGTGTTTTACAAAAATGGAGTTTCAACTTGTTAGGTTTCCAATAAATCGTCCCTAGACATAATGTCTTTGATACTTAAAAGCATTATTCTTACTGAAGTTTACATCGTATAATCTATTTTTGATTTTTATCTGTTCAAGTAATGTTCAATTGCGTTTGGTTTATTTAAACTACTACCTAATGAACTTTAATTCCAAACATTTTCTTACATGTTTCTTAGACCAGGCTCATCTGTCAGTTTTGAATACCTATAGTCTTTTTAATATGAATACATTCCAAACAAATACCTTTTTTTCAACAAAGCAAACAGTTTTACAAATTTAATCAAGACTGGGATGTACACTACTAATCTTTGTCCTTTCTCTGTTTACTGTTAAACCTACATTTTAGAACACATATGAAATCATGATTTTAAATTAAGTACCATTTTGATATTATTTTTGAATAATCCCATTTTAACTAACACTTTCATACAATATTTTTCACTTGTTCGCAGAGTAAGGGATGAATCGGTCTAGTGTCGGAGATACGTTTTGGTCATGCAACTGGATTTAACCAACAATCTCAGAAGTGAATCAAACTTTTCTAATACTTTTTTGCAGAATTGCACCGCACCTTGATGATCGTGCCTTTTTAAGCTCGGAAATTCTCCACATATTATCCCAGGGTTTTCTTAGTGAGATTGAAACTTTAAATTGGGTGAATTTCTTGGAATTTTCTTTCTTTTGTAAAACAATACCAGCTCGGATAATATGAATATGCAGAAGTGTGTTACTCAGAGGAAAATTTTGACGAAAGCATCAAATCTCGCCTGCTATGTTAGATTCGGAACTGAAATTTATTTTAATGTAATAAATTTTGGACAAACACCTAGCGATAGTTTCGGGAAATATATTAGTGGAACTTATCAAATTATCAACACAACTGTACTGATTTATTCACAGTATTTTTGATCGGCAGTTTCACTTTACAAACCTCTCATGCCGAACCCCAGACCGCGTAGTACAAGTTGCTTCGTGTCGGTAGTCAGCTAGTCAGTCTCATACTGATATTTTGTTATTCAACAGCAGGCAAATTTTTATGAATTACAATTCAAAATCTGATGCTCTCATCCTGCAGACATTTTAACAAGGCTCTGGACCCGTATTTTTGACAGATTTCACTCCTGCATGGGAACAAAAAAGTCAGGTTCTTGAAAATTTGAAATTATAAGACATTAACAGTCGCAGCTCAGGAGCCTAAATGAAAGAAGAAGACGAATTTAATTCAAAATTCAACATTTCAGTTTTGTGCTGGTCATTTAAATTCAAAATTGAGCGCTCAATTCAAACGGCGTGAGTGACATAGGTATTTTCGTTCTTTATAACGCAGGAGCAAAAATATTGTCGTTTTCATTATTTGTGGAGGAGAAAAACCAAATCTTAATCTTGAGTAAATTCTCAAAATAGTTATGTTACTGCTGATTTCATTATTGTTTGACCCGATGCCCTCTGGATATCTCACCCACAATCAATTTATAAATTTTTCTTATAGCTTCAACTAACTCTTCCACACCAAGCTCACTGCCGTTTGTAATTAAATAATCTTGTTAAGTGGCCTTCCTTAATTTCGTCCATTAGACAGATCCCAATTTATAATAAAGCTGTCGTTCTAAGCTGTTGTACAGTAAATTTGATATTCTATCAAATAGAGTGTATAATATAGCCAGCTAGATACTGGCTTGGCTATAACTTAACTAATTTAACTAGAAACAAGAACAAGACGACGAACAAACGGTGGATGATATTGCCTATCTGGATAAAGCCAGGATAATGCCAGGTAGTGCGGTCACAAAACATATTTCGAAAGAAATACGAAAACTATTTTCATTCTTGTTACAAAAAAAAAGAGTTTTTGACGTATCGGACTATACAGCAAGTTTTAGTATATATACGAGATGTTTAAATTCGCAATAATTGTAATTGTTTTCAGATATTTTGCGAAACTGCACTTTGTATAATGTATATACACGAAACCCACGGAGTAATCAATTTTATCAGACAACTACAGCTTTATTCCTATTGGACTGTTTTTGGTTTGGTCTGCTCGCTATCGAAGAGAATGGTGTTTTTGAGTATTCTATTGAAAAATAATGAAACCATCCAAATTCAATCTTACTTTTCATGTGTGTCGTAGTAGTTTCAATTTGTATTTGATAAAAGATATCTGCTGTTAGTGATAAGAGATTGTCGCTCACCACCAAAGTGGTCACCTGGCCAACAGCAATTTAGACCGAGCAAAAAGCGATCGATGACGATAATGCCTCATCGGATGAGATAAGGATTTGTTGGAAAGTTCTTCCCAGGATGCATCGCTCGTACCAATCAACTGGAGTACGGGGGAAAATCTTGGAATTCTCTGAGGTCATACTTTTGATTAAGTAATAGAATTGAACACGATCTTTTTCACAATCCTTTTTGTTTATAATAAGACTATCACAGCAGCTTCTTCGTCTGAATTGCTGTCGTCGTACGTTTGTTTCCGCAGCTACCAGCTGGGTGAAGTGAATATATAGGCGAATCTACGGGAGTTGACGCCAGAAACTCGAGAAAGCCAAATACGGCACCGAGCACCGATAAATGAAATTTCCCAACAAAGAACAAAAAGCTGTGAAATATCGATTTTTAGATAATCATTGGATTCCCCAGTATTTGTGCGGTGTGAGTCTTGCTTCCCTTTTTTATTGCTCAATAGGTTTGGTGTACAGAGTATAATTCTTTGTTCAGAAGACAAAGTCTATAATCAGATCGACCAAGCTTATTTGAAAAGTAATTGGCTTCTATTTCGGATACTGAGAGCAGTTTACACTACCACTACACCGATACATAACAATTTTCACTTTGGATAACCGAATTATCATCTTCAGAGACGAAACCCAAGCAGCATTTGGACGTTGCGGCGTTGTATAGTAGTAACCACGTCACGACCCCCCCAAATTTTCACTTAAGTAAGATTCGCGTTAAGATTGCTACTTTCGTAAAGGAGTATGACTTTTTCTAAATATCAAATGTTATTTGTTGTGGTTCTAAATTATAGTTGTAACAGCACAATAAACCCAGGAGGTGGTGCCGGCGAAAAGACGGATCCTTTAAAAAAACAGCACAGATATATTGTAGAGCAAATGGGATAGTGAAAAGCCCTGGAGGAGACCAGAAGAAGTATACATGTTTGGCGTTAAGCAACTGTAATTCTCTTTCAGTAGCTCAGTAGCGGTTTTCTATCAAATCATTTCGGTTCCCTAACCTCACTTACCTCACGTACATAGTGTCAAATGAGCTAGCAACCAATAAAACACCATGAACGCAATGTTTATGCAAGGCTTATGATTGGCTGCTATTGTTCTGCAGTCAGATGCACTAATGTATTGATAAAAAAATGATGAACGACCTTCTGTATCTGTATCTGTAGAGTAGGTAACTAGGAGACATCTCCTTTATATCGGCAGGTGTAGGCCAAGACTCACCGAACACACACTTTCTAATTGACGATAACTCCGGACACTTGCATAAGACATGCCTGACAGTTTCATCTTCCTGTTCACACATCCTGTGAAGAGGTGTGTCCACTAGCCCCATAGTATGGAGTTGTTTCCTTAGTTGACAGTGGCCAGTCAGAAATCCTACTGTTAAACGTAGGTTTTTCCTGGTCATCGCCAAATATTTCTTCGGCGCCAGCTTCCCAGGGTCGCCCAGGGTGATCCTGGCAAGACTGCATATTTCGATTCCATCCCATCTCTCAAGGGATTGAGCGTGGGTGTAACGTTTGGCTAGCTCCGCAATTGTCGAAGTCGTTAAGCCGTAGGTGTCACTGGGTCCTAGAATTTTTGGTCCAGCGGCTTCCCTGGCTAAAGAATCGGCAATGCGATTTCCTTTACTCCTGTCGTGCCCTTTAACCCACATCAGGATAATATTGTTATCTGCCGAGGCGTCAGCTAAATCTTGGTGGCACTCTAGTACTAGCCTCGATATAACACGTTGTCTGTTCAAGGCTAATAGGGCTTGTCTACTATCAGTGCAGATTGTTATGTTTTTGCCAGAAATTCCTCTTCTGGTTAGTTCTTTTCTGGCAATTGAGATACCAGCCAGTTCTGTTTGAACCACGCTGGTATTGTTTCCCAACGACCTTTCAAAATTTGTTTCAAACTGAAACTTTCAGAAACCCTTTTTTGTGTATTCAATTATACTATAACGAAAAAATAATCGATTTTTGACATTTTAAAAAATTTGGAGTGAGCACTTTGAAATTTTTTTTAGTGGGCTCTTGAAACTTTTTTCTTATACGAGAAAAATCATTTGGTTTTTTGCGCCACCTTAGTCTCCATGCTTATTATAATATTATTGCAGATACTGTCCTGTCAAAACATCACGTTTTGTAACAATAAATAAAATTGGACGTATAAAATGAACTTTTTTGTAAATCAATATCAAAAGGGATCACAGAATTTTATTTTAATTAAAATCTTCCTTTTGTATATCCAAACCAGACACTGTCAACGATTGATTCCAACAATTTCTGTATTTAATAGACATGCCTTTGTCCAAAAAGCCATATTCGGAATCAAATTGCTAAATGAATCCCGGATTACAAACCAACAAAATATTTCGATAATTATTGGCTTTTGGGGTCCGCCACAAATCCCCAATCACATACATAAATAAACAAATATAAGCTGTGCGGAATCAGGTATGATATTAATACTTCTATTAGTCGGATTCAATAGTCACTAATGGGAAATCTTTGGATTAGTGCTTTGTTGAATATCTGGAAAATGGTTTTCAAATCTCTTCCAGTTTGATGATACATTTTTGAGTTATTGAAGGTTCGGATATTGTTTTAATTCACGAAACATCCAGCAATTGATTATGATGATTATTATACAGGCTGTTACCAATTAATAATGGCAGTGTGTTTGACTTCAACTGAATAATTTTTAACCAAAATCGAAAATAAATGTTATGAACAGATTACAATAATTGTTTCTGCATCTCTCTCATTTTTTTCCTGTTTTTCTACCATAGATTCGCTTTTAAATCTCTCTCTCTCTCTCAGATTTCCAGTTCAAACCTGATGTTTTTATGCAAAGCCATGGATTCACTTTTGTTATCATTATTTCTTTGTGGTCTGTCTTATTTTCTGCTCTTGCGACTTGTTTCAATTTTGGGTAATAACCTACGGCACATATGCTGCATATTCATGGCATTTATCATTCATTAGAACTCCAAGGTATCTATTATAGTTGTCTGCATCCTTCATAAATGTTTTATATTCATTTGGCTCTTTCAGTTGCAACGCTTTTGAATTTTTTTTCAGCTTTTTTTCCCTTAAGATTCTTATATTGGCTTTTTATTTTGTTTATTCTCATGTCCATGTCTTTTGTTGCTACTATGAGCAGTGCTGCTTTTCTTTTTCCTTGCTATTTGAACAATAGCTTCTGCATAAGCCAGGGTCACTGATGACTTTCATCTAGTATAGTACCCAGATTGTTTATGCTTCTTTCTATTCTGATACTTCTCAAGGCTATGCTGGATAACGTGGGGATGAAGAATTACCTTGTCTGAACTTGTCACTTTGAATTGTTCTTCATCTTTTTTGCCTTGAATTAAACTTTTTGTCTGTGTGACGGTCGTTTGAGTTTGCATAACTTCTGGTAACACAAGCTTCATCAAGGTTCTGAATAATTTTGATTGTTCCGTAGTTGTCCTAGTTCTACGAAGTCAACACTCCTTTATTTTTTTCCGACATTTACCTCTAACCGCAGCTCCTCAAGATATTCAGTTTTCTGGGCACAGTATCAAGAGCTAATTTCGTGAAGAGCTGTATTGTTGTTGTGTCAAAAATTTCCACAGGATTCTTCGACTGTCTTTTTGGACACAATTTTCATATCTTCTGGAAGCTGGAATGTTATTGTGGTTATGAAATAAGTGTGGCGTGGTGGTTTGTATTTTCATTAATTTCATTTCATTTTATTTATCTTCAATAGCGACGCGAATAGTGACAGATAAATAGATATGTCCAAAGGCTTGAAAATGCTATACAGCTCACCAGTCTCAACACTAGTTGGGAGCAGCCGATAGCAACCTAATAGTTCGTGGTTGGTTGTGACCGAGCAGCCAACACCACAAGAAGTTTTCGAATAATCTGTGTAGAGAATCACATGAAATGGCATTGGCTGCAATTTGAAGCTATTGAAGCTGTTTAGTCCAAGGAGGAATGTGAGGTTGATATATCGGTGTGATTATTGAAAGGTAGGTATTTTCAAGGCAATGTTAAATAAGCTTAGCGACAGATTTTATGCCACGATGCGATGATGTATTGGAAGGAAGAGGCTGCCAATTATAAATTTTTTCCGAAATTCTCTCGA
>CAJUYG010000918.1:53396-108449 GCA_910591675.1 Galerucella calmariensis | reverse complement strand
CTTTCTCAACAATACACCTTTCCATAGACTTTTTTACAAAAAATATCACCAAATCAAAAATTCAATAGTGCCATCCGCTTAGAGATTTCTTCAGTTTCTGAAGCTTTTACACATTCCACACAACTTTCCCTACAGTTTTCCATCAATTCACATTTCCAAACAATAGCAAGAGATCTAAAAAATGCCATTCGCTTTTTGATATAAAACCAAAAACACTCGTTCAATAGTGCCATTTATGCCATCCGCTTAGAGAACTTTTCAATTTTGAATCTTTTGACATTCCTCATAACTTTCCATACTTTTTCATCAACACATCTTTAATAAAAAAAAATTAAATCGAAAACACCCACTCAATAGTGCCATTTATGCCATCCGCTAAGAGAACTTTTCAATTTTGAATCTTTTACACATTCCTCATACCTTTCCATACACTTTTTCATCCATAAACATTTCCAAACAATTTAAAATTTAAAAATGCTCTCAAAAATGTCATTCGCTTTTTGATATAAAATCAAAAACACTCATTCAATAGTGCCGTTTATGCCATCCGCTCAGAGAACTTTTCAATTTTTAAGCTTTTTACATTCCCCATAACTTTCCATACACTTTTTCATCAATACATCTTTCTGTAAAAAAAAATCGAAAACACCCACTCAATAATGCCATCTATACCATCCGCTAAGAGAACTTTTTAATTTTGAAACTTTTACACGTTCTTCATAACTTTCCTTACACCTTTTAATCAACACATCTTTCCATAAAAAAAATAAAAGCAAAAACACCCATTCAATAGTGCCATTTGTGCCATCCGCTTAGAACTTTTTAATTTTGAAGCTTTTACACGTTTCTCATAACTTTCCATATACTTTCCATACATTTTCATTAATATATCTTTCCAAAACACTTTTTTAAACACAAAATCAATGACATACTGTACAATAATTGCATTTACAACCACAAATTAAGGAGCTTTATCACCAAAATATCATACATGTTAATGGCATAATTCGATGTAGGAAGCTGCAAAAATTGATGGTTGACTATTTCATTCCATTTTTTGCAAATACCTACATGTTTTTAAAATCATAAATAATGCTTTCAACTCTTTAAAAAATTCTGAGTAGGTCAAATTTCAAATTGTAAAAATTTAAGGTTTTATCCAGTGTTATCAATTTCTGAAATAAAGATAGCAATCTCTAGTGTGTCTGGATTATTTAAAATCCTCTCATACTTTTCAATTTCAATGTTTATTCTAATAAATATTGTCATAATATGTTACTTGTTAGACGTTATAAATTTTAAAAAAAAATTATCGAATTTCCAATATACCAATTCACCGTTCTCTTTTCGTAATTCATTTCCCATTAATTTTTTTACTTATTCGGTGTTCCACATTCCAATGCCCCTCGTAACCCCTTTTTAGTAGGGTTTTTGTAATAAGAATCAGCCAGCATCGAATTTAAGAACGGTCTTCGAGTCCTATTAAATAAGTCGACAAAGATAGAAAGGCGAAAGGAAAGAGATGAAAGCCTATGGCCAAAACGGGTTTATATTCGCCAAGTGCAAGATCACGGTTCGAGAGGTTAACGACAACTGAAATTGTTCTTTAGAAATAACATGATAAAACCATTCCGTATTTCGATTTTCACCGTAGCGATTTCATTATTAAAATGAGAAAGCATCATAATATAAGAAGCTCGATATGTCTTTTCTTTAAAATGGCAATACCACCGTACTCAAATATTGTCTTTTTTAATGTTGGCTGGTAATACAGAAAAGGCATTACCTACCATTCTTTTTTCAGTCGTTCAAATGTTTACCCGACTCATGGTTTTAATCAGTAACGTAGCTATAGCTTTTACATGGGGAGGGTTTTGGTTTTTTTGCATCTGATAGGTTTAGAAGGGGAAAGCTTTATTGAAGGCGCTGCCTAAGGCAAAAAAAATCAAGTACCACGACCTAGAGCAATTTTTCAAGTTCAAGAAATAATGTTAAGTTTTTTTTTTTAATTATTTGTTTGACTTGGCTACATCTAAAAGTATTTTTAAACATCGTTTTTCGTTTTGCCCCCTTCTGCTGAAATGGTTATAACCATGTATATATTTTTTTAAAAGAGCCGTCCCTTCGCCGGCACCATCTCAGTCTCTTGGGCTTATTGTGGATTGTCCTAATATTCTGACTACAGCCTATTCAGCCAATCCGTTCCCTGTATTAGCTCATACAGGTTCTTTACTGGTTGGTTGTAGAAGTCTTCTGGAGTCATTTGGGGTCTTCCATTTAGTTTTCGCCTCCTGTGGTCCAGCGTCTCACAGTTGCATAATATGTGCAGAGCTGTTTCAGTGTTCTTTTTGTATCTCCTGCTTGTGAGGTCTCCGTTATACAGCCCTATTTTGTTCAGGTGCTCCTTTGTGGGAAAGTATCCCGTGAGAAGCCCCGTTATGGTGCGTAGTTTGTTCCTGCTCATTGAGAGCAGTTCTTTTGCTACTTTTTTTTATAGTTCTTTTATAAATTTCTTTCCATGTGTTTGCCTGGGCGTATTCTTCCAGAGTCTTATAGATTGTTCTTTTACCCACCCTTTTAACCATGACCTAGTGGAGCATCTGGGGATGCCCACAGATGGTTCGGGTCGGTTCATCAGTGTGACGATCCTGCTCTTGCAAGTTCGTCAGCTTTTTTTGTTTCCAGCGATTCCTTTGTGACCTAGGACCCACTCCAGTGTTACCCTGTTCCGAGTCGCCCGTCTTCTAAGTTCTTCGCCGCATTCCCATACCAGCCGAGATGTTACCTGTATATTAATTTGGGAGCATCTATTTTAAAAAGTTATAGATGATTGAAAATTGAAGCTTTTATTAAAACAGAAAATCAATCCCACAAAAGTAAATTTAACCTCTTCAGCTAAATTATTCACAATTGTTGAGGAATCTATTTATATTGCCACATCCCGATGAATACTCATATTGCGGTAGTATGCTAATAAAAAATTATTGTACCTTGGGAAGGGTTTGAACCCCCAAACCCCCCTTATATACGTCCCTGGTTTTAATGTTGTTTTTATATTCACAAAAAGTGTCTTTAGGAACGGGTATTCAGTGGATATAGACCAAGCAATAGATAATTAAAATAGTGAGTCTTTGCAAAAATGCCTCAGTCCGTTTTCTACTAGGATTTTTGTCTCGCAAATTAACATATTGCTTGGCCTAATCGTGTTCAACTACACATTGACCGTTTTATCTGTCTAGTTTTACAAGTACGGTTGAAACTGACAAAAAAACGTCTTTGCGGGTCTTTGGATCTTGTTATAGAACATTCTCATAAAATCAATTTAGATAAAAGTAGCAGCTGGTAAGAGACCGACAAACATGGAAAAAATAGTTGAAACAATAAAAGTTATTTTATCTGTGTCGGGTATCTACCGTAAAGGTCAGAATTTTTCTATTGTTTTGAATTAATTGGTCAAAAAGTACAGTTTCTGATCAAATTAATAATAGTCACTCACGAACAGTTTTTGAGACAGGAAGCTAAAAATTAGATAAATAAGTAGTATTGGTCGCGTTCATCCCAACGTAGCTCTACCGGAGCGTTAATCAATTTCCTACTGAACGCGTGTTTTGTTAACTGATTGATATGAGCGATTTGGTAGCACTCCTTCATAATTGAAATACTCTACGCTACTTAACTGTCATTTATCACTACTTATCATCTCAATAAACATATAAAATGCAAACAAATTTTTTGTTTGAAGATATTTGCCACTTGGAGCTATTGAACTGAATTGAAATCGAATATGAACAAATAATTATTGAAGTAATTATAAGGGAATGTTTTCTTTACTAGAAGGGTTTATAAATAGTAATAATTTCATAAGCAACGTGGGATTTATCCAATTATGCTGCAAAAGGCAAACGGCATTATACTCAGCAAACAGTGTACGATACTTAGAGCAAGCATGGGACTAACGTCTGGAGAAATGTGGTCTTTATTCCTAAACCTGGTAAAACAGGTGACAATAAAGCATAAGTCTCATGTCTGAAGACATTGGAAAAACTGGTAGACATGCACATTAGAGGAGGATCGTTGGTAGAAAGGCCGATCGACCTGGATCAATATGCATACAGACCAGGAGTATCCACAGAGACAGCACTTCATCACCTAGTACAAGGAATAGAGTACGCTCTCGAAAATAATGAAGTATTATTAGCAGCGTTCTTTGACATAGAGGGTGCCTTTAATAACACCTCTAACAAAGTAATCAATAGGGCAATTCGTCAAAAGGAAATTGACGAAACAAGCTGCAGATGGATAGACTGCATGCTGAAGGACCGAACGGTCTTTTTATCCTTGATGGGTGAAACATTATCAGCTCGGGTTTCAAGGGGGTGTCCTCAAGGAGGAGTCCTGTCACCTCTTATATGGAACCTTGTAATGGACGGACTGATAAGGAGATTCAAAAAGGAACACCATACTATCTTAGGATATGCGGACGATCTGGTCATCATATCACAAGGCAGATTCAATACTACGGTCAGAGTGCGCATGCAACAGGCTCGGAACATAGTAACAAAATAGACGGAAGAGGTGGGTTTAAATATAACTCCCACCAAATCAAACCCTATGGGATTGGGATTGGGATGGGGACCACTATTCCTTCAAGGTACGGAGATTCCAATGGTTATGGATGTTAAATATCTCGGGGTGATTATTGAGTCGAGATTAACATGGACCAAACAAATGGAAAAAGTAGCAACAAGATCGGAAACCACATTAATGATGGCAAGACGAACTTGTGGGAAATCATGGGGGTTGAGTCCGCAAATGATACACTGGATATACAGTGTAGTGGTTAAACCCACAATAACATATGCGTCTTTGGTCTGGTGGACAAAGACGACACAAAACAATGCAATTATGAGACTAGGCAAGGTGCAAAGACTTGCTTGTCTCAGTATTGCAGGGTGCATGAGAAGCACGCCAACGGCAGCACTAGAAGCCTTATTTGGCCTCCCTCCATTACACCTCGTGATAATGGGGGAAGCAAGGATGGGACTTTTTTGGCAGCAAAGCAACCTGAGTAACAAAATAGTTAGATCAGGACACATATCCATCAAGGACATCATAAGTGGAGCCATTTTAGATGTGAAAACAGACTATATGGCCACTAAACTTCTCACCAGTCCCAAATATAAGGTAGAAAGGTAGAAATACCTCAAAGAAAGGACTGGCAAGACCCAAGCAAACTGAAGTTTCCTCGAGGAGAAACCTGATACACAGACGGGTCACAGACTGGGGAAGGGACAGGAGCAGGGGTGTATAGTGAAATGAGAAACACAAGATGCTCCTTCTCACTAGGAGAACATACCTTTGTATTTCAGGCAAAGATTTATGCTATCTTAGAATGTGTCAGAATTAACAAACATAGGACTGACACTCACAGGATAAATATACTAACTCACAGCCAGGCAGCCCTTGCAGCTTTAAACAGCCGTAAGGTAACATCCAGACTGGTAGAAGAATGCCAGAAAGAACTAAATGAACTAGCAGACAACATTAAAGTAAGATTCGTGTGGGTGCCGGGACATAACGGTATTTCTGGAAATGAACAAGCTGATGAGGTTCAGCAACAGCATAATGTTGAACTAGAACCAGCTCTTGGGACCACAAAGAAGGTAGTCCGAGCCAACGACTTGGAGGAACACTCCAAAGCAGGTACACAGTAAAACCTTCATAGGTGACACATGTGTAAAACGGGCCGAAGAACTACTGAATATCAGTAGGAATAAGCAATTATTATAGGTTATCTAACGGGTCATACCCCGGTAAAAGATCACCTGCATAAAATAGGGTTATATAACGGGGACCTCAGCTGCAGACTTTGTGGCATGGAGACCGAGACCGTAACCCATATCTTATCAAAAAAATAAGCAACGTGAAAAACACAAATGCCATAAAAAGTACCACTCAACAATTTGAGATTCAGTTTTTGGAACGAAGTTCCTTATCGCGCGTTGTGAAAGGAGGCTAGACGGATAAAATTCTTACGAAAAGTTTTGTCACGACACTTTTTGATATAGGAAGCTATGCGCCAAGCTGTGCGCATCGCATGTTTCTCTGTCTGTATCTTTCTCTCTTATAGAAAGTAAATAAATTGAAAAAATTTTCACCATAGCCCGGGCGCGAACCATCAACCTACGCGTCTATATCAAGGCATTCAACACATGCTGCCATGAGCTCTCATGTGTATTAGATGCGAAGAAAGGTATTACATGCTGCAATTTCTATTTCTATTTCGCATAAAACAGTGTGGTGTCGCGTCGATTATTTTTGTTGAGTGTATACAGGTTTTTTGTAAATAATAAATAATAATAAAAAATAGTAATAATGAATGAATTTTAATAAATTCAAAAACAAATCATATTTTAATATTACAATTTCAGAACGTATGTATTTAGCAAGCCGTGCGTGTTTTAACCTATACGCTGTTGTGTTTACGAAGTCGTGCAAATAAAATTAGATATGGCGGCGTCCTAGGACAAGCAAAAATGTGGTTCTGCTCTTTTGATATACACAATTTTCTAGCTTTAAGGATTGTCTTCTGTCTTGATAATAATAATAAACAATACAAAGGTTAGTGGACCATCTTTTGCTAATTTTCTTGTAGTTGTCTTGGTTTTTCGTACTTTCACGCCTATAATAAAAGTAGACACTAGACATAAATACAAAAGGATGTATGCATGACCTACCAAGCATGGTACTTCAAAATATGTATATTTCTAATAATTTCTTTGATATTTTCTGGTCGATAATTACTTTATTGGATGAGATATAATTAAACAAAAAAGGTTAGAGGTGAGTACATTGTTATAAGAACAATAGTTGTAAATAAAATAAAAGTGAAAGAATTTCAAGCACCAACAATGTTAATTATTGTTGTTGACGTAAAATCTCACGGTGAGTGTAGACGTTCTACTTTGTTAATTATTAAATTTTAAATTACTTCTATTTTATGAACTTTAATTTTATTTCATTTGAACACATAGGCTGATACATATGGCAACACTGTTAACAGACTCATTATTTCTGGATAGTACCAACCTTCAAACTAAACGTATCAAAATTTCATGACATTTTGACAATCAGTTTACAAGCTACAAAATACCGCAAGGTAAAGTGGCAAAACATAATTATTGTCATCTTATATACATGTCAGGAGGTTTTTTGGCTTAGAGCACAGAGTACACCATCTAACAAGAGGCGAATGAAAGCCGTTTTCGTGATCGCAATTTTGTGTGCACATGCGTGAATTAATTAGTATATATGTCAATGTCAAGTCGACACATGGTCGACACTTCCGTTCGTTCGTTCCCGTCAGGTACTCAGTTTTCTGTGGTTTGGTTGTCACTGCCTTAGTTAGATGGTGTACTCTGTGGTATCAAGTAGTATATCTGTCAGTCTCGACGTATTTCCGTTTAAGTCCAACTTCAAAGGAACCGACAAAGCTTTCGTCTCTTGTTAGATGGTGTACTCTGTGTTTAGAGTTCATAATAACCTTGGTGTGCGTCATGGATTGTTAATATCCTTCTAACACATTACGATGGAAGAAATGGAAAAAAAGGCATGTCTGTGATTTATCCTAATCAAAATATCACAATAAAGAACCGTTTAGGTGTATTACAAACGTTAACAATAAATCTTTGACTTGAAAAATTTGATTAGTTGATGTTTAGATTACCTATCAATGGGGAGAAATTACCCCATTCAAATAGGATGCAGATGTCTCTTTCGTAGCGGCAATGTGTCTTACTGTCTTACGACATTTTATAATGTCCCACTGACATTTCTCATCAGGCCTGTACTTTGTTGTTTACGGTCAATTATTATTTTTTAAATAATACAAAAATATGCATAGATACTCGGAAAAACATCAGCATTTTGAAAGTTCTCAAATATTTTCAGTTAGAAAAAGAAGCTAGTGATTATTAATTTCATAGCCTTTTTGAATGTGGCTTAACACGATACAAAAAATACTCGAGATAACTTGAGGAATATACTCATTTCCTTCAGTAGGACGGTAATCGAGACTCCCGCCTAGTACAATCACAATTGCTCTGTCCAAGGATAGGGCAACAGGCATATTTTAGCTTCACGCTTATCTTCTAACCTGAGACACACTTCACCTAGCCACACCTACCATGCGCTGAAACAGCGAAAAACACGGAATAGTGCACCGAAAACTAAAAGATCTCAAGAAAAAGTGCTCGGGAAAACAGTCAAACCGATGCAAGAAAAAAACTCCTAACGGTTAGGCTTCAATACAGTTCAAAAACACACACTTCGGGTATTTTTCAGTATCTGAAATGTTAATGATGGTTTTTCGCATCAGTTAATTTTGGTTCATACAGATTCAAATAAGCGAGCACGGGGATGATCCCAATCTCACATTTGTTCCTATGTTGCCTCAATGGACCTACTACAATCACAATTGCTCTGTCCAAGGACATCCTTAATGGTCCACGAGCATTAAAGGGCCCGCAAGGATTGGCAAGAAAACTGGTGGTTGAATCTCTCCAGATCCGATGTACTAAAAGGGAAGGAAATTTAACCTAAGTGATGATTGCCGAAAGTGAGGCTTGTTTTGAACAGAAACCCAAAAGTCGTTTTACAAAAAAAAAACATTTTCTTAATTAATTTACCAGGCACTCCTTGAGTGATAAGATTTGACAGCATACCACACCACCAGTTAGTAATCTAAGTTGTAAAATATTGGTATGTAGGTCAATTTAATTTATCTGAGAGAAGTTCTCATGTTACTTGGAGCAATATCGAACTGCATTTTCTCCGAATGTTCAACCGCATTACCATATTTATCAGTATTTTAGTTATTAGCATATTATAACATGGCAAGGGAAACTTTGAAAATTATCTTCGACATTCGTTCTGTGCTGCAGACGAACAACTAGTTATTACGCTGGTTGGAAAATTGAAAAGGAAAAGGTCTTTTGTCGGCTGAATAAGAATGAGACCTGGATTGCATTCATAAAGTCCTAAATAATAATAGAAGTCATTTTGATTTCACAGAAAAGGATGTATAAAAGAACATTTTGTGAAGCAGAAAAATGATTTTCTTTGGAAATTTTTTTTGGATTGATTGAACTCGCAATATATTGTTTTTGTAAGGCAACAGATGGTTCTAATGAGCCTTATGTTGAGCGCCTTGTTATAATGTTATTTCTTATAATATAAGATCCTTACTTTTTTTATTGAAAATTAAATAATGAATTCGTTTATTATTACTATTTATTTATCTAGCTCAGTTGACATGAAACTGCTTTCAAAGGAAGTGAGGTTTAATTTCCCACAGATTTTCGCCCAACAAATAAAATAACAGACTCAAATTTACTATATATAGTAAATACAATAGCCTTCTTGGCGTGTGACATCGTTTGTGACGTATATCCAGGATTTGGGTATGTCGTTTAATACATTTGCTATTTTCACGTATTATAGCTAACCTTAAATTTGATCGTATTCAGCCAAATTCGAATAGGCTATAAAATTAATAATTAAAATACTTGAGAACTTTCATAATGCTGATGTTTTTCCATGTATTTAAGCATATTTTTGTATTATTTAAATAAACATAACAATAAGATTAATATTCACTGTCAGTGGGACATTAGAAAAAGACGAAAGACACTTTGCCGCTACAAAAGGTACGTCTGCATCCTATTTTGAAAGATGTAATTTCTCCCGAATGATAGGTCGCGCTTGCGCGTAATTTAAACATCAACTAATCAAATTTCTCAAATCCATGATTAGGTTTAACGTTTGTAATACATTTAAACGGTTCATTATTGTGATATTTTGATTAAGATTCATCACAGACCTGCTTTTTTCCATTTCTTTCAACATAATGTGTTAGAAGGACATTAACAATCGATGACGCTAACCAAGAGGGATATTATATGAACTCTAATATGTGAGCATTACAACAAAATAACGTTAAAAATACAATAGCACAGCATAACATAAAAAAAACGAATTACAAATTTCAATGCGATCACAGAACATTATTATTATCAAATTTCCATCAAATTAATCATAGATCTATTCATACAAGTAACCAAAGAAAATTAATATTGGTATTACTGAATATGCTAAAAATTGATATGTCAAATGTCAGTCAAGAATATCAGTTGTAATTATAACAAATGTTCTACCAATCTCACAGCCTTTTTAGAGAAATTTTTGGCAATTCAATTACTTAAGGCCATTTTCACTGCAACTTTCATGCTTGAAAATATAGAAATGTTTCTAATTTTCAATATAGTGATATAGTCTGCTCTGATCCTTTCCCTGTTGATATTGAATTGAGGTCTTCTATTGGTTTCTAACTATCTTAAGTAATTTGAAGATTAATTTGAGTTGAATTGGTACCCTTTTTATTTTAGTTGATACAGAATTTGTTTATATTGTTGTAGTTCTTGACCTTATCGTTAAATATTTGGCTTGTACATGAATTAACATGAAATATTATTCTTTGTGTGTCTTTTTTATTTTGAACATCACAATATATTGAAAAAATTGATATTTCAAAATCACCTAATAGTAAATTTCTCTTTCTCATTAAACTAAACAATAAAATCAAGCTTAAAAAGAAGAAACTAGTAGTGAATAAAATTGAAAAAAGCTTTGTTAAACGAATTCATTCTAACAATTAAACATTGTTTAATAAAAAGTTATTTTCATTCACCTTTTCAAAAGACATTTCTTAAGTTGATATTGTAAAGTTAACGTCAATAGGTGAATGATAAACGACAAAAAAATAGAAACGGACAAATCGTTATATGCGTAGGCTGCAACTTGAAGAAAACCTGATTAATATACGAAGTACTCGACTATTTGAATAATTATCTTTTCACTTTTCTGTTGACATTGTTTTATAATTGTTGAATAACTTATTGCTCACTACTATTAATGATGTAGCAAATAATTGAAACTTAAAAAGAATGGATAATTTATTGCTTCACAATAATACAGAGAGAAACAAAAATATTTGGCGTACGTAATTATTGAAAATGCTATTACAATTTCTAAGAATTGAGGCTGTAGAGGTTGTACCAACTTGGGGGGAACAAAATATTAGTACGAATAAATGGACAGTAATGACATTTACTGTAATAGGAAAAAAAGGAGTGACTAGGACCTCTAAGACTTCGAGGAGAAATTGCAGAAATTAAGGGAAAGGTGAAGTATCCAAGTGATTAGGAAAGTGAAGACCTCACTAGTAGTAGCCAGACGCTCCTTTGGTAAAAAATGTACAACCAAATTGTGAAGCCAATCATGACATACACTTGATCGATGTGGTAACCGAAGTCTCAGCAAAGAATGGCTATGATGAGGCTAAGCTAGGTACAAAGATTTGCATCATTCCTAGACATCAACGGGAATCATGAGCACTGCAATGGAAGTACTACTAGACCTACCTCCCTTACTCCTTTTAAGTTTTTATTGTTTGCTGTAGATATACTAAATGATATGCTGAGTATGATAGGCACTTGGGTTTTGTAATCTACTTAAACGGCGTTTCTCATGACGTATTTGATGTTTTCTTGGCAGCGTCCAATTCTTGTATAAAATGGTTTCTGCCTTTTAGGATAAAGAAGGGAATCTGCTCAAATATGAGAGCAATATTCTACGTGAAAATATTCCATATTTCTCTTATGAATTCAGTTTGGAGAATAAAATCATATACAGCTTGGTATTTTATTAACAAAAACATAACTAGAGAAAGAATTTTTGAATTTCTGAAACATTTGGAAGTATTAATTGATGTTTTAAATCAGGGCTGGGTTAAACGAATGTAAGGTGGATCAAAGAGCAGAGCATAGAGCTGAAGATGCGAAGAAATCTGATCAGAACAGTAACGGGTTTTTTCACTGGCCACAGTCCAACTTTTCTGCAGACAAAGTGGTAAAGAAACACGTCAATTTCATGATGAGACTCCGTTTCTTGTAAGAATAACCCACTTAAAGTTGCAGTCGCTTGCGCGAACTTGTCAAAACCAGCACCATATTGTAAATTGGACATTCGACTTCAAATTTGTAGTGTAAAGTTTTCACATTTTGTAGGTTAGCACTAAATTATAATCTTAAAAATGTATAGTAATGTATAGATAACGGTTTTGATTTCTGCGGAAGACAGTTTAGGCAAACTTCACGTGGCTTTTTCTTATGTGAAACGAAGTCTACACTAAAAACTGTTCCAGAAATTCAGGTTGTTTTTGTCATATCAACCAGTCAAAATGAATGAATATGATTGGCCTAAAATAATAGGCATAAAATTTTCACTGTAATTTGGTTTTTCTCAACGGTAAAAATAGCTGCTAAAATGTTTTCGTGAGTCATAAGTAGAACTAAAAAGGAAAAGCAAGAACAATAACCCTACTTAATTCGCATAGTTCATCTGATAGCGATTTCAGCACCAAAGCAGTCAAGTGTATAATAATAACGTATTACAAATCATTAAAATTGTGAATTCTCAAAGGCCAGCTGCCCCTTTTTGAAATTAAAGGCAAACAGGGTTCGTCTCTCTTTATATACGAAGGATCCAAGATAGCCTTGGGCGGTAAGCGCAGAGATATAATACTAGAATGAAAACAGACGTCTTGTACAATTTTCAATTTCTACTCAAAACGAAATTTAATTAAATTCGTATCATTAATTCATGTCAATTTAATTTTATAGATGTTATGAAGAAAATGATAAAATTCCTTCCGCTGTCTAAATTAGAAATATACAAAGAATTAATTGATAAATATGGTACCCTTCTAAAGATTATTTAAAATTATACACACTTTTTGTTAATAACTAACCTATTTTTAAAATTGTTCCAACTCTAAAATCCTCGATACTATTGAAAATTAAATTCTCAATGAATTTAGAATGGTAAGAGAGGGATTCATTAAGACCTAAAAGATCTACTGTGCTCACTTTCTTCCCTTAGTTCCTAAGGAAAGCTTAGAGACTAGCAGCTCCTAGGATTTCCTTTATTATCCAGTACTCTTCTATGTGTTGTGCCCTAAGAGTCTGAACTGCTATGAAATCCGCAATTATTATAGGTAGATATATATGGAGATTTATTTTTCCATTCCACAGAATGCCCATTCAGGAGACAGTTTCCCGTTAAGAACATTATTTTAACATATTTATTATAGACTTTGACAGTTACTTCAAATTCGAATGGTCTTTTCGTATCTGGCTATTCGTTCATGAAACATCTATTCAGAAAGTGGCTAACTTCATCTTTAGGTATGTGACGTATTTGTAGTGAAAGTTGCAAACAATTAATAATTCTTTATTTCCTGTTTTGTGCTAAGAAAATTTTGAAATTAATTTAATAAAATACCAAAAGCCGGATATCGGTTTAACACCCCATTACAGTTTTTTTCTCCATTTTTAAAATTTAAACAATTGTAAAAGAATATATCAGATACCATGAAAGTGTATAGTTAACGCAATACTTTTAGTGCGAACTTAAAGTTGTAGTAAAATAGCAGATGAACTAGCAAAGAGGGGGACTGAAATACCTTTCTGGGGGCCTGAACCCTTTTGCGGAATCAGCCCCAATGTAATATTGGAAGAAATAAGTAAAGCCGAGAAAAAGAGAAGATCTGACCATTGGAAAGATCTAGTAGGGCTTATACAATCAAAGACTCTTCTGGGTGACTACAACCTGTTGAGATCAAAAGAATACATAAGTCAAAGTAAAACTGCGCTAAGAGTTTTAACAGGGATCCTAACGGGGCATTGTCGCCTGAATGAGCACCTGAAAAGCTCAAAATAGTGGAGGAAGAAGAATGCAGATTTTGTGGAATGGAAGAAGAAACCTCCATCCACATACTTTCCAACTGCACAGCACTTCAGAATCCTAGAGCACAGCACCTAGGAGATTACTGGATAGAAGAGGAACATTTGCCTAAGTTGAAGCCTGCAGACATCCTAAAATTCCTCCGGGAAATAGGACTAAAGGAACTACTAGTTTCTGAGACTCTCCTCAGAAACTAAGTAGAAGTAAGGTTGCACAATAGATCTTTTAGGTTTCAGTGAATGTCACCCCAAAACACACACGTACAGACATAAAGTTGTCGGCTATTTGTTTGACTGTAATACGATACGATACTGTCATAGTCCACTCAATATATTAATAATTCCCAGAAAGACTGAGATGGTCCTTTTCACCAGGAAAAGAAGTTTATCGGGTTTGAAACCTCCCGAAATCTTCAAAAGCAAACTAAACTTTTCGGAAGAGGTGAAATACCTTGGTATTACCCTCGACAGGAAACTAACATGGAACTCTCATCTACACAACAGAGCAAAAAGAGCATATGTGGCTTATGAGCAGTGTCGGAGGACAGTGGGACGCACATGGGGTCTGTCACCCCGTGTGGTCACCTGGATCTACACTGCAATAATAAGACCCATGTTAACGTATGGAGCAATTGCATGGGGACCGAAAGTTCTACAAGCAACGGCCATCCAAAAATTATATCAAATACAGCGAATAGCTTGTCTGAACATCACAGGAGCCATGAGAACAACACCAACCGCAGCAATGGAACTAATTACTGGTCTGACCCCTCTGGACCTGCACGTCAAGGAGGTTGCGTTAATGGCCATGGTACGATTGCGCACGGCTGGTGTAAACCCCGAAGTAGGAGTGGGCCAATTGAGGTTGAGCCTATGGCAGGAAGCGCTCACTGCGCTACCTCAGCTGCAGGCAGCCAACGATGCAATTGAACCCAGGTTTCTGTTTAACAAACCCTACAAAATTCAAATAAAACAGAACACAGAACCAGGCGCTGCAAATGCAATACGCATTTATACAGATGGTTCAAAAATGAAAGAAGGCTCAGGATGTGGAGTTTACTCGAGAGCACTGAGCCTCAAGATTAAGTGGGGAATAGGAAACAATACCAGCGTGGTTCAAACAGAACTGGCTGGTATCTCAATTGCCACAAAAGAACTAACCAGAAGAGGAATTTCTGGAAAAAACATAACAATCTGCACTGATAGTAGACAAGCCCTATTAGCCTTGAACAGACAACGTGTTATATCGAGGCTAGTACTAGAGTGCCACCAAGATTTAGCTGACGCCTCGGCAGATAACAATATTATCCTGAGGTGGGTTAAAGGGTACGACAGGAGTAAAGGAAATCGCATTGCTGATTCTTTAGCCAGGGAAGCCGCTGGACTGAAAATTCTAGGACCCAGTGACACCTACGGCCTAACGACTTCGACAATTGCGGAACTAGCCAAACGTTACACCCATGCTCAATCCCTTAAGAGATGGGATGGAATCAAAGGATGCAGTCTTGCCAGGATCACCCTGGGCGACCCTGGAAAGCTGGCGCCGAAGAAATATTTGGCGATGACCAGGAAAAACCTACGTTTAACAGTAGGATTTCTGACTGGTCACTGTCAACTAAGGAAACACCTCCATACTATGGGGTTAGTGGACACACCTCTATGCAGGATGTGTGAACAGGAAGATGAAACTGTCAGGCATGTCTTATGCGAGTGTCCGGAGTTATCGTCAATAAGAGAGTGTGTGTTCGGTGAGTCTTGGCCTACACCTGCCGATATAAAGGAGATGTCTCCTAGTGACCTGACCACCTTCCTGAGAAGGACAGGATGGACAATGACCTAGGAGGACAACTCCTCGGGAGGATGTACAGTGGGTCACATGTGGCCTAAGTGCTGTGAGCCTACACACTCACCCTCCCCACTCTACAGATACAGATACAGATACAGATACAGATACAGATATTAATAATTGATAAATTTTTAATTATTAAATAAATGTATTGACTGCCTAACGACTAATCCTGCTTTAAGATACTTAGCGTTCAGGTATAGCACAAAATACATTTTTTAATAAATCTTCACTTCATGTAAGTAGACAAAAATAATATTAATACCTTTCAGAGCTTAGCTCCGCAACATAACTTAAAGAGGATATACGATTAGATAGCCTGCACTAAAAGTATTACGTCCACTATACTTTCTTTCATTCAATTTTCATAATCTTTGCGAAATCTCAAAGAACAAAGGTGTAGAATGAATAACATTGCGTCACTACTGCAATTATTAGGTAGGAAGACAAAATATTGTAACTATAAAGATGTTATGAAACTATCACTATGGATGAAGTGAATTGTTTCTATTTCTTATTTCCATATTTTTTAATATATAGTATACGCCAAAAATATGTATTCAAATACCAAAAACTATTCATTCCCTTTTTTTTTATTATACTCCTGTACGTAAACGAAAAAATAATGCAAACTTTAGAAACTGTTCAGGATATGGATGTTACATTTTTTCACAAAAGAGTAATTATAAAAGAGGATTTTAACAAACAGACCGACATCAATAGAAATGGAAAATTTTTATGTGTTACATTCTTTTGTAATATCAGACTATATTGAGCGTTTCTTTAAGCCTCTTAGTACATATGTTTTGTACCTGCTTGTATTATTGTCAAAATTGTTTGAACATATGATTAAAAAACAGAATAGTTCTATCAGACGACCAATAAGGTACTTTAAAAGAGAATATGATGAAGGAATGCGGTAGAAGATTTAACTTAATATACCCTGAAATGTTAGCTCTTATAATATTTTTGAATTTCATTTTGTATGCATCAATAAGCACCATCTAGTTTTTAATTTTACCTCCATGTAATCACTATAAGCTGGTCAGAAATGCCGCTGGTAATAAATCAATCAATGGACTACATTCCATAAGCGTACAATAAAAATTTGACCAGGAATTTTTTCCTGTGAAGGTCGACAAAAAAGTGTAATATGCACCCCGGCGAAAAACTGATGACATAAGAAGTGCGTTCAAAATCTATGGATTAAGAGAGGAGCGAAAACAAACAGTGCACTTGTCAGTCAGACGACGGGGTAAACACTTCTAGTGGTGCGTTTGTAAACGCTGTGGTGTACAGTGTGAAGTATATATTTAATGTTTTATGAAAGGTCACTTTGTACCAAAGTATAACTCTTACACTCAAGATATTGTGTTGTGAATGCACTACCGTTTTAATTTGATTTTTCTTCGGTTATAATGCTAACCCTTCTTTACGATTGGCTATATGGCAAAAAACTAGGTAGCAACACTTTGTTGATGTATTTCAAATATAAATTATTGAACATGTAAATGGCCCAATAGCTTGAATATAGACAGTGTGACCCATTTGGTTTGGAAGCACCCCCGTAAAATCCGCATTTTGTTTTAATTTTTTTTGTTAGATTCGGTATCAACAACAGTATTTTGGCACAAATTTTCAAGACCCTCTATGTTAATTTTTCTTTGCCAAAAAAGACAAAAGTACATTTTTTCTCAAATATAACTATACCACTGGATTAAGAATCATCACAAATGTAAACTACCAAAATTTTATGAAAACATTTTTATTAACGACAAAGTTATAACAACATATGAATTTAGAAAAAGTGGTATTTTCAGTAATATTTTACTTAGAATGTAGATAAATTTTGAAAATGGCAACATGGTAAACAAAAACCAGGACTCCAACATATTGCAGTTATTGCACAGTAAAAATTTGAAGCCGATAACTCAACCCGTTCTGGAGTTTTAGCTTGTGAAAGTAATGTAAAATTGTGATTAATAATTTCATTTATTAACAAAATGAAATCAACGATTCGCAAGTAGGCTTTGATTTTGAAATTTTATTTATGTCAGTCAGCAACATTTGTATGAAATAGTAAGTACTAAATGTTCCAAATATTCAACTATTTAACTATTCAAGACTAAGTTGAAATTGTACTTTTTTGTGGTTATAATGACAGAAGTGAACGAGAAGTAATAGAAATAGTTAATCGGAGACATCCAGATCGCCGTATTTGCTGCTTTGTAGTGCACAAAATTAAAAAAAGTATTTATTGAGACTGGAGCAGTGACCAAACGTATTTAAAAAAAATGTAATTAAGAAATTTTGATGACCGTATTGTCATATACTACTTTGCCAACAATCCAAATTATTAAGTACCATTTTACATCACTTTCAGAAGCTATAACTCCAGAACGGGTTGAGTTATCGGCTTCGAATTTTCACTGCGCAATATGTTTCAGTCCTAGTTTTTGTTTACCATGTTGCCATTTCAAAAATTTGTCTACTTTCTACGTAAAAAATTTATGAAAATACCACTTTTTCCAAATTCATGTTGTAATATTTAACTTTGTCGTTAATTGAAATTTTTTTATAAAATTTTGGTAGTTTACATTTGTGATGATTCTGAATCCAGTGGTATAGTTATTATTGAGAAAAAAAATGTCTAATGTACTTTTGTCTTCTTTGGCAAAGAAAAATTAACATAGAGAGCCTTGAAAATCGTAATTAGGCTATGAAAATAATGTTTTCAACGCTGAATCTAACAAAAAAAATTAAATCAAAATCGGTTAAGAAATGCGGATTTTACAGGCAGGGCCTATTTTTCATCTGGTCGGGCCCTAAGGCCCAAGAAAAAATTCGGGCCCTCTTTTCCAATAAAATTCAAAAATTCTCTTGTTAGTTTGGGTTAAAAAATAAAACAATTATTTTCATTTTTTTAATAATTTCAAAAAATAAATAAATATTATATTCAACAAAATAAATAATGAAAAAAAAACAACAATTAATTGTAATTTTAAAAAACCGAGAATAAAACTTACCTAAACAAAATTTCTAATAGTAAATTAACAAAATAAAAAAAACCTTTTAGTGAACAAAAAACAAAGTAAACAATAACAATAAATAATAAATACACAAGTAAATATAATTTTAAAAAAAAGTGAAAATATCTATATAACAAAACTTGAACAAAATTTCTAATTGTAAATAATCAAAATAAAAAAAAACCTTTCTTTTAGTCCACAAAAAACAAAGTGAACAATAAATAGTATATACTGTTTTTTTTTCTCTGCTATGTAAATTTCGGTAAATTTACATTTGAAATTATGAATATTGTACAACCTTTAACGGGCCCCCCAGACCACCGAGACCAAGGCCCGGGCCTTATGGTAAAATAGGCCCTGTTTACAGGGGTGCTTCCAAACAAAATGGGTCACACTGTATATAAATAAATCAATGAAAATAAAAAAATATCCAGGGGACACCCGGGTTTGAACCGGGGACCTCTCGATCTGCAGTCGAATGCTCTACCACTGAGCTATATCCCCTGTTATAAAAATTAAATTGTTCATAATTTGTTGTATGGTAGTCCACACAAATATTTATTTCATTTTGTTTTTAGTATTTGTTGTTATAGCGGCAGCAGAAGTACATCCTCTGTGAACATTTCAACTGGCTTTAGTAATAGGGTTCGTTTTTTCTCCTCAGGGTACGAATCCCTAAAAAGGAGGGTAATTTATTTAAAAAATTTGAGGCTGACGTCATCACTCAAAGGGCATTCACGCTATATGTTATGTTGAAATAAATTATAGATAATCTTTCAAGTAGTTCAAACGTTAGAATATTTCCAGACGATATTCATAATCATCTACCTCTTCTTCTCAATTGTTTTGTTTGGATATAAAGGTTTAAAATATAGTAACAGGAATATACTCTGGATGTTTAATTTGCATGATTCACTCAACCGGATTCACCCCTTTTGCTTTAACCGTTGGTGAGGATTTTCTGTTTTCCCCACTTCCAGCACGAGCGAAATCTATCTCCTATTTCTTTATTCCGGTGTTGAAGTATTTATGTAAGAGTTAGTGCTTTGGCGCTTAGCGCTTAAACACGTCGTCGGTTTGCAATGTCGGCGGCATTCGGCATTGAAATTAGTGTGCATTCAACCCTAAATTTTAACGCTCTTCGTAATCCCAGACAAATTAATAGTAATAGGAATTTAATATTTCAAACCCGTGCCTGTGCGAAACGAGTGTAGTATATTCTCTTGTGGGCTGCCAGTGCTGCAGACCCGGCTCAAGACTATATAAAAGATTCGTGTATACGAGATAAACAGCATTGTAAGAAACATAGATTTCACTGTCTGCAATTTAGAACAATCCACTAACGGTAGCTTTACCTTTGAAATATGTATTTCTATCTGCTGAAATACATCAAATGGCAGTGACAACAACAACTTTTGAAGTCTTCACACCAGTGGAGGCTCGTGAACTTTTTGAGAGAGGCTGGACATGAAACGTTTTTGTAAAAATATACTTTACGCAGCCAATTAATTTAACCTTCGCGCAGCGGCCGTACCAGCTACCAATTCTCTAAAATTACCTTTGTTAACTGAATTTTCAGCATCATCGTGCCCTTTAAAAGCCAAATCTTGGGATCATAAATACAACAAGAAATCAAAGATTTTTTTAAAACTTCTCGGTTGCCTTTAACTATATGGTTATGATTTTCTATTTTGCGTGTACGAGCGGAGTCAATCACATTAACAATATTTTGTTTACCGGTTAATTTAAACTCAATACTTGATATAATATGTTCCTGGGATTTTTCATGTCTGTCTAGACCGCGAGATGAATTTTTTAAATCATTATAACTCAAGCGCCCCCAACATGAAGAGTTATCAATTGTAAAGTGTAAACAATTCCAACAATATAATTTATTGTGTACCTCAGATCCCGTTAACCATGAATATTTTTTATAATTGTCAATGTTAAATGATCGATTTTGATACTTACCTGTTAACACTAATCCCTTCAAATCCGGTAGGGGCCGTTTATTTAAAAAAAAAACTTTTTTATCATATGTTAATCCACTAAATGGATTTTCTATAAACTCAGCAACTAAATCACTAGCACAAGAACTCATTTTAAATTTAAATAATTTTCCAAATAGACTAATTATTATTCTAACCTTACTTCGCGTGGCGTCACTTATAATTATTCCCGCTAATCATATAAAACAAAACAAACCCGCGAACCCACGCTCGTATTCGTGGTTCGTACTTCGTATATCATCGCAATTATGAAAGGCTAGCCCACAGAGAGTGTTGCCATTTTCGCGTTTTTGACGGTATTAGCAATTGGACTGGTGGAAAAAATGGCAACTGTGTTGAGTAACACTTGTTTCCAGAGAGATGCTTGTTGAATCTAGCCTAAGAGCACTGTTGTCAGATTCTAAAATAAGTAGTGAAATCGGGGAATTGATTGTGAAATTAAACAAATTTGGATAAACGGGAAATGAAATGAAGAATAATCAACAAAATATTTCTGGTGCTATTTGCTAGATAAATTGTTGAGGAGGCTGAGTCTCCTTAGCCTCCTTCGGGGAGCCGCTACTGCTTCACACATAGACAAGCAAGAAATGACACTAACACTTCGATAATTAGCTGTCTTTTTATAGAGTATTTAAACAATACTCCTCCACGTCGTTTAATAACTAGTAGAGCACGATTACCAAATTTGTGTACCTTGAAATTAAAATTATATACAGATCGCGAAAACTCGAGTCGAGACATACGATTCACACAAGTGCAACAAGGAAAATATGAGAAAAACTACTTGAAAGAGAGAGAAGAATAATTGCGCGCAGTCAGCGCTGGGCGTGTGTTCAGTCCCAGCTACCAATCTGATATGAAAGCAGCGTTGCTAGTTTAGAATGTTTGGTACTTTCTAAGGAATTAATAACTTATTTTGCATTTGACTTTTAACACGAGATAACGCCGTATTTAGTAAGAGAAAATCGAGATTGGTAATATTTATTATTGACTTTTAAAATAAGTTAGATCAACACAAATAAGAATAAAATAATGTAGTTAAAGAAAAAATTTGAACAAATTACAATATGCAATAAATAAAATCTATACACTGCTTTCGATTTAACAATTATTGGTATTTTACATTATTGCCGACAAAAATTGGGAATAGCTTTTACAGACAATTACATTTGGCAACAGCGGTTAAAATGGGGGGCACTGAACACACGCCCATCGCTGACTGCGCACAATTATTCTTCTCTCTTTTTCAAGTGGGTTTTCTAATATTTTCCTTGTCGTACTTGTGTAAATGGCGAATCACCTTTTCGCAATATGTATATCCAAGAGAGAACAGCAGCAGCAGATTTTACTAAATATTAACTCCTGCGGGTCCTTACGACAGGAAGTCTACCAGTCTTAGAGAAGACCTATTTCAAATATCGACCGTTTCGATTTGTAAACATTTCCTTCGTGAAACACCATTTGCAATTTATGTATGCATCTATTTAACTGATTTGCCAATCTAATTTTTTGTTTTTCTTTTTCAGGTAAGAACACAGTATTTTGCAGAATATGTAAGTCATAGAAAACCTAAACAAAAATGTAATTTACGTAGCCAGATTAAAACTATCAATAATGATAGTTGCTGCATGGGAATTAGACATAAAGCGGGACAGACGGTATATTCAGATATTTTGGCATATTTCAAGAACAATAAAGCTCTTTTATTATAAACACTATTTAATCTCATCTGGTTCCTGAAGGCGCAACAAGCACAAACACCACGATCTATTTTAAAAGAATCGCTTCAGAGGGGTATATGTCATTGCCATGAATAGTGCCGCCGTGACCTGGCTTTATTTTTGTTCGATTACTGCTTCGTTGGATCCTAGACTAGATCTACAAGACGTGACAAACGCTATCTCTTCCGTTGTTGCTTAGCAACAACCGGAAAAAAGTGCAATATTTCTCTAAAATAAACTCGTTGAATCATAGAGATACTCGTTGAATCCGTGAAATACAAAAGGTGCGTACTTACTTGAGCATCTTTATGCACACAAACAGTTTGCGCGCTCACACGTTCGTGTTCGTGTATTTTAGTTTCGACATAAATTTTATTTGCAAGTTCATATTTGTGCGCGAAAATATGTGCTCCATTTTTAACTTATATGCAATTACCTCCCAAGCATCTGACTTTAAATTCCTTGAAAAATGTTGTGGATGCTTGGCGTACCATAATATAGGGTGTTTTTCGTACTCATCGATTAATTGCAACGCCTGTTCGATGGTCCACTCCATTTAAAGTTTGTTTAAATGCACTTTATTTCTAGTATAATTGTAAATAACAAAATAGATAAGTACCTATGTTTTTTTTAATTAAATACACCAGCTTTTCTCGACAAAATTAAGAATAATATACTGATTATTTCAAACTTAAACAAACAAATTTACACACACAGATTTACAACGACAAACCCGTCCAAACTGAGCACACGATCCTTTTGATCTTTCTTTAAAAACCGACAACCGACGGACTCTGACTATAGCAAATTTTCACACACATTGTTTGTGTGCATAAAAATGCTCAATTTAGTACGCACCTTACTGCTGTGGTTACCAACGCGCAATTTTTTACCATTTTAATTTAAAAATTTATTTTTTCATAGTCGCTTCAACCAATAAGGTTATTAGCGACAAAAATTATAGGTATTAATATATCTAACTAACAGTTCTGCGTCCATTTGCTCACCCAAAACAGTTTCCAAATTGTTTGGTAACTTATTTAGTTTTCTTGATAACAGGTATTTGGAGCAATCACATATTTGTGCTTAAATGTCCGTGTTACATACATTGCAGGTTGGTTTGTCTGCCTTTGCTATTAGAAACTTTGGGTTCAATTGGTGTGCCCTAATCGGAGTAGATTGATTATCACTTGGTCTTCCCTGAGTCCAGATTTTTGTCGCCACGGTTTCGTATCTCGTTTAATCTCGTGGAGCTTAGAGTTGGACATTTCCCATGCACTGAGCACTTTATGTTTTATGTAGCCTTTAAAATCGCTAGGCACAACATTTGGCACATTCACTCAACTTTAACTTGTAGAAGCTTGCCGCGCTAGGAGATCTGCCTCTTCATTGCCATGAATACCAACATGGGATGGGACTCAATTTTTGGATCTAGTTTTCTTATATTATTCAATTCTGTTTTAATGAGATTGACTCAACAACTGCAATTTTTTTGCGGGGCCTGTAGCAAATTCTGTTCTCCTTCTCCAAATTATCTGCGTAAGCACTGACCTTACTTGAGGCTTTTTCATATGAACAGGTAGTATCACTGATCAAACCTTATACTGATAGGCATTGCCTTTATAAAGTCAAAAGTGCACAAAAGACCATGTCCATGTGACGTCACAAGCTATTTTGACAACACCTCTCAGAAAAAACAATAAAAAAAGCGTTCAGAACACGTGGTACTTGATAGTGAGGTTATGCTGATTTATAATGATAGATCGTGTTTGAGTTTAGTTGGTTTTGCTTAAATGTTTTTTTCAATTATTTTAATTGTTGAGCTGGTATTGTTTGTATTGTTTGTTTGTTGTTTGATAATTATTGATTGTGTTAATTGTTTTGCCTCAGGGGTATTGTCAACTGTCGTGGACATGCCCTATGAAAAAATAAGCAGAGATTCCTCTTTTTAAATGTCATTTCTTACGAAGCAGCTCTACTGCCAGCTCTTCATTCACCATTTTAAGTGTTCATAAACCTTTTTAGCTGATTCTTTTCAACCATAGTTTCTGTTTCTTGTTTATAGCTTTTCTCTTTCTTGCAACATTCATTATTACTAAATTTATAACAGCTGCTGTTGTTAATAATAAAAATTCAACGTGACTAAATCGAGTTTTAGATTTTCAGGTGGTAGGAAAGCCTAGCTTCGCGCTTAAGGCATGCAGAATATTATCCTGCTCCGATCTAAATTGATATTTTTTTACGGTCAGACAGTGCAGGTCTCGAAGTAGCACTTGCTACTTTTGCTACGTGGCTACTCCGGCACTGTATTCAAACCAAACCAATTACCATTTCAACAAGTGAGAATACAAATCTAAAGCTCCACCCCTGCGTCTATCTACCCTTTTTTATGGCTACGAACTGTTTTAATGCATATAGGTAATATAATGTGAGTGTGATGCGTGTGTGTGTGTGGGTATGTAAAGATGTACGTGTATTGAATTTTCAGTTTGACATGCCGCACGTGTAATTCGTTTAATCGTCAGGTAATTAAAAAAAGAGGTAGCTGGTGTTGTGAAATTTACGGTTAAATTCCTTTTGTTTGTCAACCCGTACGGATGAAATAAAATTGGTTTTACCCTTATAATAAAAAAATATTAATCTGTTAGGTATTCAGAACATTTTTTAATCGTGAATCGTTAGTACTTCAAAGGATTTTTTTAGTATTGGTGAAAAGTATTTCAAAATAAATGGTTCATACAAAATTTTCGAAAACACCGGTAATTACTTTATGATGCACAACTGTAATTCATTTTACAGGGATTCGTACTTAGAGGGGGAAAAACTGACCCTATTAAAGTCTGTCTGGCATCAGGTTGTATCTTATGAACCGTTATAGTTACAAGGTTGATGTATTTCTGTTGCCGCTATAACAACAAATATTAGAAAACAGAATGAAATAAATATAAAAAGGGGCTCCCAAACAGAACGTGATTTTTTGCTTGTTTTTGCTCGATATTGATAACGGCAATAGACAGACGCCTAAAATTTTCACAGAATATTTAGTTCTTTATTCAATTAAAATAAAACAAATATTTAAGGGGGGCTCCTAGCTCCCATACAATAAACGTTATTTTTTGCTCATTTTTGCTTGATATTGATAACGGTAACAGACAGACGCTTGAAATAATCACAAAATATTGAGTTCTATTTTTCATTTAGAATAAATGATTCAATTGAAATATCATTAATATTTAAGGGGGGTCCCATACGACAAACGTGATTTTTTTACTTGTTTTTGCTGGATATTGATAACGGCAACAAGTAGACGCTTGAAATATTCACGGAATGTTTAGTTATATATATTGAAATTAAAAATAAATGATTAAATTGAAATAAAACAAAAAAAATTAAGGGGGGCCCTAGCTCCCATGTATAATTATGTATGTATTTTGGGTGACCTAAACTGAGACCTAAACCCCCTTACTTCTACTTAGTGAGGAGAGTCTCAGAAACTAGTTGCTCCTTTAGTCCTATTTCCTGGAGGAATTTTAGGATGTCTGCAGACTTCAACTTAGGCAAATGCTCCTCTTCTATCCAGTAATCTCCCAGGAGCTGTGCTCTAGGATTCTGAAGTGCTGTGCAGTTGGAAAGTATGTGGATGGAGGTTTCTTCTTTCATACCACAAAATCAGCATCCTTCTTCCTCCACTATTTTGAGCTTTTTCAGGTGCCCATTCAGGCGACAATGTCCCGTTAGGATCCCTGCTGAAACTCTTAGCGCAGTTTTACTTTGACTTATGCTTTGATTTAATCTCAACAGGTTGTAGTCACCCAGAAGAGTCTTTGATTGTATAAGCCCTACTAGATCTTTCCAATGGTCAGATCTTTTCTTTTTCTCGGCTTTACTTATTTCTTCCAATATTACATTGGGCATCATTCCGCAAAAGGGCTCAGGCACCCAGAAAGGTATTTCAGTCCCCCTCTTTGTTAGTTCATCTGCTATTTCATTTCCTTCTATTCCTCCAGTGTGTCCTGGAATCCATAGTAAGGTAACTATATTGTTCTCGCCTAGTTCATTGAGTTAGTCTAGGCTTTCCCACACAATTTTGGAACTGATTACACTAGAGCTCAGTGCTTTAATGGCTGCTTGACTATCCGACATTATGATAATCCTTTGTCTTCTGTATCCTTTATCAATATTGAACTGGGCGCACTTTCTTATGGCGTGGATTTCCGCTTGATAGATACTTGGGGTTTTTCCCAAGCTTTCAGAATGTTTGGTGCCTGGCCCGAACACTCCTATCCCAGTTCCTTCTATTGCTTTTGAGCCGCCTGTGTACCATTGAATGGCATTCTTTCCAAGTCTGGTAGTGGTATTTGGATCTTATTCCTTCTTGTTGCTTAATTCCGTAACAAATTTCTTTGAAAAGTTATACTTCTTCATCATACCGTCCCATGTCCCATTTTCCAGGTTGTCTGATTTATAAGAAGTGAGGAGGTGGTTTTTTTTAATGATTTCCTCTCTACTTATACAGTATCCGCCAAAATAAACAGTACCGAAAATAAAAATAAAAATTAATTTATAATTTCTGTAATCTAAGTGTTCAAAATGTTCACCATTTCGACGCAAACAAGCTTCATATCGATTTTGTAAGTCAATAAACATATTTATAAAAAGTGGTTGATGTAACTGCCGAAAAATATTTTGTATTCTTTCCCGTAGTTCGGCAATATTCGCCGGCGGATTTTCCGAGTGAAATATTTTGTCCTTCATTATGCCCCAAATGTATGCGTCAGGTGGCGTCAGATCAGGTGAATGAGAAGGATATTCGAAGTCTGTTCCCCGAGAAATTATTCTATTATCGAAATGCTGACGGAATAAGTCTAAGGTGCGCACAGCTGTATGGCTCTTTGCACCATCTTGTTGGAACCATTGTGTGCGAAACTGTGGATTTCGTGCACGGCAAAAGTTATTTAGATCTCTCACAAAAGGTATAATAATTTCCTCTCTATAACGCTCTTGGTTGACAGTAAGTGGATTCTGATTATCATTACGACCTTTTCCGTATGAACGAAAATAATGCTCTACCAAAAAAACTTTTTCTTCCGTTGTTAGAACCATTTTTAAATCAAATTTAACTGCAGCGTACTATTAATATATCAACTAATGACAATTAAGTCAAATATGACAAATCCATATTACATAAACAACTCCACAGCACTCTCTGTTTCGGTACTGTTTATTTTGGCGGATACCGTATATGAATAAATTGAAATAAAACAAAAAATTTTAAGGGGGGCTCCTAGCTCCCATACATTAAACGTTATTTTTTTTCATTTTTGTTTAATATTGATAACAGGAAACGCTTGAAAGATTCATATAATATTTAGTAATATTATTCACTATAAAAATAAATAATTAAATTCAAATAGAATTAATATTTAAGGGGGGCTGCTATACAACAAACGTGATTTTTTTTACCGTTTTTATAAATAATGGTACATGGTTCCTTATCGATTATTCAGTTTACTACCTACCTACCTTTTTTGATAATCATTGAAATATTTCAAGAACAGTTGTTAAAATTGCTGCTGCTTTAATTTACAAATCATGTCGAACTATCGATAAGAAGTACATACCTCAATATCAATGTGCCAAAAGACGATTAAAATGTTTCGACAATATTTTTTTTTTAATCGAGCCAACGAAATTCTTCGAATGCATTAAAAATCTTCCGACTTCTGTTCGTTCATTATATTTCATCACGGCATGTTTTTTCTTCACCTATATAAAATGAGGAAGTCGAACCACTTTAATGCTGTAGCTTCGGTCCGATAAGCATTGATAAAATGCTTTTAAAGTCATTTAAATTTTAACGTTCAGTGATTTTTTATGTTCGAAAACGTTTTTAAATAATGATTCGCAAGCAAGGTGACAAAGTGATTAAAGACGTCATACTGCTACTGATTTATTTAACAACTTGAACATTCTCAATTTCTCAATCCCCGTACAAAGACAATTGAGCAATGTTCATTCTTGTACAATATACAGGGTGGCCAATTATTTTCTATTCAATTACCATGAATATATTACCGCTTCGACCTTATTAAATCCCATTCAAGACCAAGAAGCCACAGATGGGAAAAGCACTAACGCATTCCTACTATGCCCGTCGTCATGAAAAATGAACTAAAATTAATTCAAATAAAAAGGAAACTAAGGAGAAAAACGTGGAAAAAGCTTGTAGAATTTAATAATATAAATATTAAAAAAGTTAAAAACTTACTTTATCCCGTACACGATCCCCTACAACTCTTAGCCGGGTAGATTCGAAATTAAATTCAGAAACATTTAAAACATTAATTCCATTTTTCCAGTGGAAGGGAACCAAAAAATGAGGCCTGTACTTTGTATGGTACTTATCCTAATTCAATTAGTGGGCAGCGAAGTGAACCTTGCTGTATCCCAGTGAAGTTCTCTTCAGGAAGGGATTACTCTACTACTACTACTACTACTAAATGTACAGGCGAGCCTTGTCCTGGACAACTCAAGCCAAGGTTCCGACACTGAGGCCACAGGCGGGCCCATTGTGCCAATCCTGCTACCTAGTCATCCATGAAGCCGAGCCCTTCAATAAAGGCCACAACCTTTTTCAATGGATGCCTGCTTGTGTCTCCATGAGCCATGACAGTGACTCCGAAGATTCGCCTGCGTAATACAGCCCAGTGTGGACACTCTAAGAGAACATGAACTGACGTTTCATCAGTCATGCCGCAACCCCTACATAGGGAACTTTCCTCTACTCCTAGATTGTAGAGGTGCTTCCTCATACAGCAGTGTCCTGTTAGGAGTCCTGCTATCTTCCTTAGCCTACTCCTTGGTAGTTCAGTGGCTGCCCTGGCGTGTCCATCAGTCCATCCCTTCAGTAGAAGTTTGGATTGTCTAGGACCCTGCAGAGCATTCCAATGACCGAGGTGCTGATTCCTCAGCCACTTCTTCGTCTCCTTGCGTATTCTTGGTTTTGTTAGGCCCAGGGTCGGGCCCGGGCCGCAGAAAGGAGCTGCCCCCCCTTCCGCAGCCAGGGATTACTCTAGCTGTTTCTAGAAGATATTCTTTGAAATAGTATTGGAGATATTCTTGGAAGTATTGAAGGTATACTATAGCAGAGTATCTTATTGAAGCAGCTGTGCTTACCACACCAATTTAAGGTAAAAAATGAACGATAAAAAGTAAGGTAGATATTGCTTTCAAGGCAGTCGGAAGTGGAAAGGAGGGAAAACGAAGTGGCAGTTGGCAGATGTCAATTGTCTTCTCGTCAGGTTTGGCGATTGGAACTGGCTAATGAGACGACAAACCGGAATTGAAGTACAGGTACAACCTTTCTTCAAAAAAAGCTGATAACACACGCTCTGTAAAACTATGGATACTGTTCTGGTTACGCCATTTCATAAAAGTGTCATATTCTTGTGCATAATTTTCTTTTTATTTCTCCAGCACTATTTGCCTTTTCTATGATTTGTTTGGGAGTACATATTATATCAAACTCGGAATCTCTACTATATAATAATTACAGGAACAGCTGCTGAATTATGTAAAACAAATCAAAGTATTGATAAAAACTGAAGTCAAATCAGTTACAGTTCATACGCTGTTTAAAGTCAAAGGTAACTTTTTTTTTCGGTAAAGATTGCACTAATCAACTGTATTGGATTATGGAAAGCGTGAAATGAAGTTAACATTATGGTACTTTTTTTAACGCTTTAAAATTTTTTTCACTCTAACCATAAACAGCTGTTTGTTTTAATCATTACAAACTGCTAAAATACAAGGTACTTTGAATTATCTCTTCAATAGTTGATTAATATTCTGTAACATTGTCACTTTTTTCGAATAGCATGAATAATTGCGATATTTTGATATTGACCGTAGAGTTAATAAAAGGTTAATGAGATTGTTTCATTATAAAACACAGGCCTTTATTTGAATACGTGTATCTTCAAAAGAAATCAAGATATCAAGGTGAAATCAAAAATGAAAGATTGCGAAAATGATAGTCTGAACGTAAACTCTACAAATTTCCCGAATTGTTCCACAGGGTGTTAAGAAATTCGACTACAAAAACATGATTTTTTTTTCACCCTGTATAAATAAGCTATATAAGTTCAATCGTTAATTACAAACATTGTTTGTTTTTTGTACCTATTACTGTAGTATTTAATATTGATTGTTCATTTGGTAGCGCTAATAACCTAAAGGGTTGATGCGCTTTATTTTTCTTGAAGAACGTGTCACGGGACACACCGTAAGAACTTTAGTTCCTTTTAAGCAATAATCAAATTTTTTGAATAAATTAATAAATACACATATATTAATATAAGAATTTATTTTACTCTGGATGAAACTTCATTTAACAATCCATATATAATAGATTATTTCTAATCGATCAACAATCGATTATTATCAATTATCATCAATTATCAATTATCATCAATTATCATCAATTATCAATTATCATCAATTATCATCAATTATCATCAATTATCATCAATTGATTAATAATCGATTATTTTTGATCGATCAACGATCAATTAAATAATCCATTATTATATATAATCGATATTAAATAGTCGATTATCAACAATCGATTAATAATCGATTATTAACAATCCATTAATAATCGATTGTCAGCAATCGATTAAAAATAGATTATCAGCAATCGATTAATAACCGATTGTATATAATTGATGGATATTCGAATCCAGCATTTTTTTTAGTTTAAAACGGACGTGCGTAACTGTAAGGTATATCTCCTAATCGATTATCAACAATCGATTATTATACTATTATATTATCAACCTTTGTGTAAAATTTAAACCCGAGACATCGATATATGGCGACATTACGGTTTTCTCTAGCCTATGAATCGCTGCTTCGTAAACACATAACGCAGGCACATAACGCAGGAATGTAACGGTCAGATCTTTTGCGCCGCGACCCCCGGTCGCTCCAACCTAACGTAAAGAACTAAAGCTCTAATAAAGTTCTAAAAAGATCAATCTTGCAAAAAGTTATGGAAATAATAGTAAAAAATGTATCCGAATAAATTCAAGTATAACACCAGCACTGCGAATACCAGCTTTGCATAGAATTTTAATGTAGCATCGGTGGTTCAGTGGTAGAATGCTCGCCTGCCACGCGGGCGGCACGGGTTTGATTCCCGGCCGAAGCATATGAATCGCTGCTTCGTAAACGAGAGATAGAGAGGCTCAAGGCACATAACGCAGCAACGTAACGTAACGTTACGGTAAGATCTTTTGCGAATACCCCCTGTCGCTTCGCTCCAACCTAACGTAAAGAACTAAAGTTCTAAAAAATAACTAAGAATCAATGAATGTATCTAATGTGCTTAACAAAAACTTTTAGTGAGTGGCTACAAGTCCTTCCCACCGACCACATCCTGTATAGTGCACACACAGTTATAGGGAATTATATTTTCGTTTATCAAGTGAGAAAGTTGCAATAAATGAACACCACAGATCTAAAGATATTTTATATATCAGGAACTTGAAGCTGTTGACAATTATAAAAATCGCAGATACTGCTATAACACTTACTCTCCAGATACAAATTTAATCTCCTGCGGAAGTAGCGCTACGAACAAATTAGAAAATGGATAAAAATGAATCTAATTAATCTGTTTTATTACATCGAAGTTGTATTCTTAATGCAACTTTAATGTCGTGGCTGGAAAAAGAGGAGGCTTGGTATATAATTTCACACTTTCCTTACACGATCCATTGCATTTGTTCCCGTTAAACAAGATATCAAAATTGAGTGATTCTCTTAAATGCGCATAAGTAGCGCTATTCCATTAATATTAATAAATGTTTTCCCATCTAACATAATGTCCATTAAACCTCAAGATCGTAAATCAAACAAATTTAATAAATCTATCTATGATCTTCAAGATATATCTATAAAGACATTTAATTTTCGTTTTCAATTAAGAAATCATAGTGACAATATTACCAGTGCAGTTTAATTAAATTTTACAACTCGTTATGTAATATCGAGTCCATAACACCTGCACTTAGATTTTTTCTGATTCTTGATTTATTACAAATAAGTAATGATTTTAAGTATCCACGTTCATGATTAAATCTGTAACTTGATATTAAAGTAGGCTGTTATTTCAAGTGGCTACAAGCCAAATGATAATTTTGCTATTAAGTGTAACTGTACACCAATAGGTTGTTGCGTATTTAAATTTCATGCGGTAATAATTTTAAAGATGGGAAAAATCACTACAGGAGCCCTATCGAACATTTCTTCATAAATTATTGAAATTTATGTGATTTTCCTTCTAATTATTTGAAATGCAAGGTTTAAAATTTTAGGTTGTCAACAAAACCTTAATTGTTCAACTAAAATTAGCAAGCAAATCAGAGAAAAATCCTGACAGCTATTGCCGATAGAGCTTGGTGAAATAAATCTTAGAAGATCAAAGAAATCTTACAATGCTTCATCAGTAGCAGCTGTTAGAAAATTCAGGAGCAAACAAGGTATTTGAAAATTGAAAAAAAAATTTGTGATACTCAAAATCACACCAAAATTATAAAGAATTTTTGTAAAAAATGACGCTGAAAACGTTCTCCCCATTACGATCGATTGAGAATTTGAGATTGATTGAGATTTGAGAAGCGTTCAATAGCGTTCAATCTTAGAGCCAAACGACTTCAAAGAGTATCACCAAATACAAACATGGACTTGGTCAGAAGCACGGGCTTGTGGGGTGAATTGTAATCCCTTGGGGTGAGCCACAATATACCTAACGGGGATCGCAGTGGAGGTGTAGAGAAGGCCCCACTCACATAGAACCTAACCTAACCTAGGCTTTGACAAATTAATAGTTTCAAAGTAAATTCCAATTTGATGGTTCAAAATGATTTCTGAATTATTTCAAATTGTTCTCGACCATTATTTATAATTTTTGTTTGATGCTGGTTGAATAAAAACAACTATACATGTGTGATTATAATAAGATTATTTATACCAATAATTAAAACGTGATATTCATTTTGACAACCAAACATGGCATCTCTATCATACATTCAAATGTTGAATTCAACTAAATATGTGCACACACATATTAGCATGAAATCAATTGGGACCTCTTTGAAGTAGTATACTTCATTTATTTGTCACAGATAGAAATTATTATTCCCAAATGGGAACTCCATCAACGTCCGCTTACACACACATACACATTCCTATAATGAAGAAATAAATTGAAATTGTAATATTTTATTGTCACCACAAAATTTTGTTTATGCAATACATTTATACGAGTAATTGGAAGACAGTGGTGTCAACCCGTTATGATTTATATAATGCGCGACCTTTATCAATAGGTTGTTATATAATTTTCGCAAGTACAAAGATACATAAACATAATTCAACGAAAAATTTACGATCTGTATACGTCCATATGTTAAGTGCCACACGCGGAGATGGAATTGATTTTAGACATTAAAAAACAACATTATACAAATTAGATATAAGACTTTCATTTACTGTCTGTTGGGGTCGACCCAGCACTGTTTTTTTGATGCGATAGCGGTTAGTAGTACTTGGGTGAGTTACCACTGGGGACACACCGTAGTAAAGCCCGTACAGCCTGCAGCGAAACAATTAAGACTACTAGGGTGAGTAGCATATCACAGCTCGCAGGCATTATACCAATAAGCAGGAGCCGTATAATGTAGATATGCCGTCTTTCGGCGGAGACGCAAAACCGAGGTCCCGAGTCCATGGATGTTGGGCTTGATAAAGTTCCCTAACACAGCTCGGAACGCCAGCAAAATTTCTGGTAAGGGGTAGTGTGCAACCTTCGCAGAAATAGACCGACGTTAAATAACTAAGCAAAAACTGTCAGTTGAAAAAAAGTGTACATTAAGGTTGGTACAGCCATTTCTAGAGCGAACATTCAGTCATTTATTTATTTATTCTTTTGCAATAATATTTGGAAATGACCGAGTAAGATGTCGATTCTTGAAACAAGCGAACGGTAGAAACCGCTCAATATAAACAAAAAACAATAAGTGGACAAACAAAAATAACTATTTATTAAACTCTGGATAAAACCAGTCATCTCTTACGCTATGGAAGCAACTACAATGCTGAAAAAGGAGAAAAACGATTTAAATGTAATGTTATGTAAAAACAATTCTAGGAATCTATCACACCTATCACACAAGATGGAAAAATCACCTCATGAATTCCGGAAAATATTTTAATTTTCATATGTCTATAGATCTTCATATTACAGCTACCTATTTATTTCAATTTATATGAATGTCTTAAGGGATTTATAAAAATTATTATAAAGTAATAGATGAATATACATAGGCCTCAGTGGTCAGAACATTTTATGAGAAGAAAATCCGACAGAATTGGTAAGAATGATAACAGACTGAATTCCAACATAGCATAGAAAGAGAGAAATACTTAGAAAACTATGTAGGTAAATGTGCTATAAAGGAAGATGCAAAGGTAAGGCAAATGAAGGAGTGGAAAGTTACCTGTAAGAAGAGAATATAATGGAAAAATATAACCTGACAACAGATTGTAAAACTAGAAAAGTAGCAAAACTAGTGCACCCCAATAGTGGATAAAAATGTTTAGGCATATGACTATGATTAACGTACTTATTTTAATCAGTTTTATCGATTCCAAGGATTCCTTACTTCTCAAAAACCAGGGACTTACCTCTTAAAGGAAACATAGAAAGACATCCCTGGAACCCATTATATAGAACGGGGAGAAAAGGATAAAGCTAACTAGAGCGTGAAGATCTACTGAAATAGGCATAGGAGTGATTGACCAATGGGACGGGCTTTCTGATGTGTAATTGTGTGTGTGTAACCACTACAAAATTATTGGCAGTTCAAAAATTGTAACATAATAAAAGTCAACAGAAAAAAGACAAAGTAAACATTGGGTTTCTTGTAGGTAAATGTAGGTTAGCTGTTGAGGATTCTAAGGTGTCGCAATGGCTCACAAACTATTATTACAAAATGTTTGTTAGTCCAGCTCTTGAACTCAGTAGGAAAAGAGTTTTTGTTACATTTAGATTCTATGTATTTTTTAATTGATGTAAATGCACTGTACACTTTTCATAATAAAATTCCTACTCATATACACGAAAAATTACGATAATTCATCAAAATGTGATTTCTATGTCCCTATTCATTGTGATAAGATACATGTTGTACGCCACTGTAAGCTCATATTGACATTCAATTAAATATTCATTTTGTGTTGTGTTTTCAGTTAGATTAACCGTAAAATTTAAATTTCTTTCTATTTCAATATTATTCGATGTCACATGTTATTATTATTTTAAATCGACTACCTTTATTAACGTTTTACGCAATTATTTTTTAATAACGTCCGTAATTTTCGATTAATATTTTATTGGATTAAATTTGTTGGTATACTGCAGTCAAAGCAATCAAATATACTAAATAAAGTACGCTCATAATTTTCTGAGAATGATGCAACTCTGGTTTTTATTCATTTTACAAATAAAAAACGAACAATAATCTCAAATGAATACTCTATTAAGCGATTTGGTACCCAATTATAACGAATGTCTATTTAGCATACAAAGAGTAAAACTCAGAGACTCGCAAACCTTTTTCAAAAACTGTCAATTGGTGGTACCCTCTTAGATAATGTTTTTTAATGATTTCATAGAGTAATTGCTCAAAACTTTGTTGCATAATGACCTCTGCATGTCTTGGAAATGTCTGCTATCTGTTTGGTTATATTCTTCTTGCAAGTAAGCTTCCATATTTTTCAACTTCCTGGTCATTTCTGCTGTTTCCTTCTGTTGCTCTTCATTATTCATTTTTACTCCTGTTTGCTTTATTTTTCTTTTCAAAATTTCCATCTCCTTCTGAATTTCCCCAATTTTTGTTTTGTTTTGTCTTTTTTTTTTTGTTCTGTGCATGCTTCTTCCACATCTTGTTGGAATTCAGTCAGGGTTTTGTCCCATTTTCCTTCTAAACTTTGCATTCTTTGTTGGGTATCTTGTACTCCCATTTTTATTTCACTTACTTCTCTCTGGATTTCTCCTTTGAATAATCACCACTGTACTGTCGACATATTTTCTTATCCATATTTATGTTTCGTATCATTTTATAACAAATCGAAAATATTCGTTCTGTTCCTCTACATCTATACTTTTCAATACCGTTTTCAAATTTGAAATCGGAATATCTATAAGGCATACAAACCTACTGCAAGATATTTCTTTGAAAAATTGAAATTACATCTGCTCTTCTCTTCGCGCACATAAAGAATTTGTTTTAACGTTATAACTTTAAAAACGACGAAGGTATGGATTATTTTTCAAATGACAAATTTTCTAGTTTTTCCGAATATTTGTGTTATATATCAGGATCACCATGAACAGGTGGAAGTCCGTGTCTTTGAGAGCTGCTCAATTAGTCGTATGAAAACTACATGGTTCACTGGTATGATGTTAATTATATAACTTAACTAATTACACTATTTCTGACAAATAATATAAATAAAATATAATATAGATTATTGACAATGAACTACATTGAATGTGAATCTATTAATGTGAGACTAATGATGTGAATGCCCACTTGTATACTTTATCAGCATATATACATCTGCCCTATGTTAACTATCCTTTTACGTGACATTCTATGGCATCCAACTAACCTCTTACTGTCACGTTCATGGCCTTAGGTGTCTATTTACTATTCGACAACTATAAAACAATAACTAACTGCATTTCTTTAAAAATAGAAATAATTACATTGAATTATTTATTGATAAACAATTTCAATGAATTTAATTCTTGGATTGATCCAAAAGACATGACATATTCTTCGCTCCTAACTATTCAATCATTTGCTGAAAAATAGTTCATACTACGTAATATCTTTTTCTACTAGAATTTTGGTCAAAAACTCACTTGATGCTCTATTGCTTGACGTAATTTCAAAAATAGAATATTCTAGTCCAAAAAGAGTTGCCAGATCTGTTTCATGTAAAAAATGGAACAAAATAAGAAAAACAGGACAGTATGACAAAATGTATTCTCTCTAAAATTATAGATAAAAACTTTGTGCAAAAAACAATTATTGCAGAATCGACGAATACGTGCTCAGAGAGAAAACCGTGACAATACCGGAAAATACGTGACGTCTGGCAACCCTTAGTACAAATTAATATTCATCAGACTACTGATTAAAAATGTACCATCATCATTCATTTAATATATCAACCTGAGTACAGTAGAACATGCAATTATAAATAGTAGCATGACCGGTATAAATCATTAATCCTTTAGGCATTGTTTCCATCCAAGACTTCCGCAGAGAAATTTATTTATATGTGCCGTCCATTAGAAAATATATATCGGATAAAATGTTAACATTTTAATTGTCTTATTATTACTACTCTACGTTATTGTGATAAGGAACTTGATTAAGAAGGCATTAAAGGGTTAGAAGGGTAATTAACATATTGTGAAACAGTAGCGTACACATTTGAAGTGGCAAAATTAAAGGTTTTTTTCTGAAAAAATGTTAATATTAATAGAGAATGAGAACGGAGAGTTATTTGGTGGAATATCGAATAGTCTGCGAGGCTCGCGCCGAATCTTGCATCGCATACATGATAATTTCTGGAATTGTTTTGAGAAAGTATGTTCACATGAAGATGTGGAACATAAAAGTTCGGTTGCAATTGAACTTGGGTTTTACATGGCATCTGTTCGCCTAGATTGGACATCAGACCCTTACAAGTAGTGTACAGTAAACGTAAAACCTCCCGGTAGCAGTGTACATATATACGACCCTGCCACGGCTAATACTTTTATGGCTTTATTTCATGTCATTATCCTGTCTCAGTCAGGTCAGTTTCTTAGATCGTGAAAAGAACTATATACAGCGTGTCCATACGTATGGGATATCCTATAGGTTAAAAATGTTTAAATATTAGTTTTAGTGGAAAATTTCATTCTTGATAAAAACTTTTGCTTGTTCTGGAACCCCATAAAATAAAATAAAATAAAATTCAAGCTTTTCAAAACCTGTCTCATTTTATATCGAGTTTTTATGAAAACCGTATGAATTTTTGTTCGAAAATATTGTATTTATCTGACGATGTATTAAAAAGCTGTTAACTTTTATCAATAATTGCAAATTGTCATTTTTTAATAAATATTTGACAACAATGTTAACTATTCAAGAATTATAATCATTACACCACATAAATCACAAATCCACAATCAAAACGTTAATAAATCAACAATGGCAGTCTATTTGGCATAAAACAAATGACAAATTAAAATAAATCAAACCACAAGTTACAACAGTTCTCCCGAGAGTTCTCCCTACTTCCTACAAAAGAAGAGACCAAGTTATACTGAATAGACTGCGTATATATCGGGCTCACACACTTAACCCGCACCCACCTGTCAAAATTGTCATACAGTGATCACAGTGAAACACATCTTACTGGAATGTCCAATGTATGACACAGTAAGAAAAACTTACAAATTAAGATCCAACCTAAAAAGTATACTTTCATCAAATGAAAATGAAGTCCTTGGCTATCTAAAAGACATTGAACTAAAATCAAAAATTTAGAAAAACTGCTATAATTATTTATATCTTATACAATGAAATTGTAAAATTGTAACTACATATTATTATAAAATTGTATTGTCTCCCCCGCTAATAACTCATAGAAGTTGATGCGGGGTAAATAAATGTTTTTTTTGTTATAATCATTACCAAAAAAAAATAATACAGAATCATAATGTAAGAAACACTAAGTAAACAAAAAACATCTAGTCAATTCATCCTCCCCCAGCTTTAAAACATCTCTTAATTCTCTTTCTTAATTATTTGTAATTATTTCGCAGCATTTTTGGGGTAATTTCGTTAACGGCATCAATGATAGCTGGTTCCAAGTCTTCAATATTATGGTTTACATTATTTGCATAAACTTTTTGTTTTATGTAACCCCATAAAAAAACCTGAAGTAGTTAAATCAGGGGATAGGGGCGGACAAAATATTGGTTCATAACGTCCCATCCATCGCCAAGGAAAATATTCATCAAGCCATCCTCTAATCAGCTAAGTCGAGTGCAAAAATTCATATGGTTTTCATAAAACTGGCTATAAAATGAGATGAATTTTGAAAAACTTGAATTTTATTTCATTTTATGGGGTTTCAAGACAACCAAAACTTTTTATCAAGAATGACATTTTTCACCTATAGGATACCCCATCCGTGGACACACTGTATATAGTGAAAAAATGTGGAGGAATAGCCAAATACTCGTGGCATCTCTAAAAATTAACTTTTATCTGCTAGTAGTTATCAAAATTAGTAAAGAAGTTGTAGATAATTCAGATTTAATGTGAGTTTTCATTAAAACCTACCAATATATTGTCGGGATCCCAGTGTTTTTATTATTATTCAACGAGCAGGTCTTACAAGTTGTTTTCTTTATTCTGATCAATAGCTTCATTGTTTACTACTCTCTGCGAAAATTAGTGCCTTAGTGGTTACCAGTTGTTGGTATCAGGACCGGTATTACCGGAGATTAAACAGAGAGAACACCCCGGTGGGTTAAATATAATAACGGTAAAGTGATATTGAAACTTTATGAGAATGCAGGAATTTTAATTTAAAAATTTTATATTTTTATTGAATGCTCGCCGTGTGATGTACGGTATGGTAAATAAAGTTTTTCATTCATGGATTAATGGGATATCACGGTTAATAATTTCGTGGAGACAGGATTTAAAAAAGAAATATAAAACAGTATAAAAAGTTACAACTACTGGGAGGTTCAAAGAAAAATTTTTTGAACATATCTTGTAATTTGTTGGCTGCTAATTCTTTTGTTAATAAAATCGCAAGTTTGGACAAATATTTTCAACAATCTTCTCCAAATGTTTTAGATGTATTGCTGTTTTATAAATTAGTTCCTGTTACATATTCTAACCATTAGTAATTTGGTAGTTATTGAAAAAATTGAAGAAAAATATTTTTTCATTCCATTATTAAAAAGTGATCCTGCAAACTTCATGAAAACATCAAATATGTTGAAAACTAAAAAATTTTCAATATGTAAAGATTATTCGTTTTTCACGTGAAAACCATTAAGGAATACAAAATTAATTGAAAATTGCTTCAAATGCCAGTGGCGTAAAAAATGTGAGAGGAAAGGTGATATATACACCACTGGATCAAGAATTGATATTATACATGTTTTTCCATCAAAATATGCTCTTTTACATTTAAAAACAACCTGCCAAATGTCAAATCAATATAATAACTATAACACCTCGTATTTCGAAAAGTAAATAGGCTGGACCCCTCAATCCTTATATCATTCTGTCCAATTTTACGAGAGGTATCTACATGCAAACGTTGTAAGTGTCATTTGAAAACACCCTGTATATCTGCCTACGTTCTTTCAACAGAGTAAGTGTATTTTCGTCACTCCAAAAGCACTGCCCTGCACTGTCATAATAGTATATTTTAAATAAAATTCTAATTTAGTTTTCAAGTCAGACCGATGTTTTTCTAAAAGCTCATGACACCTTAATCTCTTCTCATATTTGAATATAGGCCTCTTCTATCTGTCTCCATTTATTTCTGTCTTGTATATCTCCCATATTCATTGGACCTGTCATCATCTTCTCGATTGTATATAATTGCATTTAAATATTCTATTATCCTTTAATATTAATCTAACCGGAATTAATTATGTTTGAGGTAAAAATTTCAGTGTAATCGTAACGACAGACTTTATTAACATTGTCGATACTTTATGTAAGTGAAAGTTCGATTTAAAATCAATAAACATCGAGATCTGGTTCTCGATTACCTATAAAGTTAAATCACTGTCTGGTGTGTGTAAATAAATTAAAGTCAGTCAATATATTTACTAGATTGATTTGTTACGTACTCTCCCTGTTTCTCGCTGTCAAGTGTCGTTCGAGTTTACGATTTTGCAAATTGAAAAAAAAACTCGTTGCTTTAACAGTTTTTTGTAAAATATGCATTTAGTTTGCTATCCTTATGCTTGAAACGTTGTACTCGTGGAAAACAATATGCCACTGAATGCGCCTAAACTGTTTTCAAATTACAGAAAAAAAAGAGAAAAATGTCGGCAGTCGACGAAGTAATTAGGGTCGACTCCCTCGAATCAATTCCGATGAAGGAAAATAATGAGAGACTAATGATGAAATTATAGAAATAGTTGCCCATTATTACGATTTCGATAGAGTGGAAAGATAAACCAAAAAAGTCAAACTTCTTAATTACCTGGAACCCGCTACCGATGACGATCAACCACAAAAACCGAAGCTGTGTTTAAGATAAAAGCCATCTACCTGTTCTCTCGAAAAATCATGGTCGGCGTATCCCGCAAAATTAGTTTAGGTTGTCGGATTCGGCTTTTTTTTAAGCTTTGGAATAAGTTTTAAAAAATGCCATATAATCATTACTAAACAAAAATTGGTTTTTATTGTGATTTAATTGAAAAAATATTTAAATAGATTGTTTGATAGTTATTTTCCGTCGACCCTGTGTTATTGAGCTGTATTAATGTACACAAAATCGTTTATCAATGACCCCTATTAATAAAGAACCAAACAAACAATAATATTAACAGAAGTACTACTTCGCTACCCCATACAGGGCCATGATACGGGATAGAGAGTCCTGGGAAAAAGAGAGGAATACACAGCCTAATGGGACCGTCTGGAACACAGATGGCTCGTGCTCCGGTGATAGAGCAGGGGCTGGAATTTACTTCAGGAACCCAAGAATACAAGTTTGTGTACCATTGGGTGATGGTGTATCTGCATATCAGGCCGAGATATATGCTATCTTGGAATGTGCGCAGATAAACCTAGACAGAGGTTATGTGGATCGACGCATAACCATATACTCCGACAGTCAGGCAGCAATTAAAGCCCTGAGTGGATATACCAGCAGCTCAGGACTTGCTAACGAATGTCGAGAACGACTTGCTAATCTTGCAAGGCGGAACGTGGTGCGGCTAGAATGGATTCCAGCCCACTCTGGTTTTGAAAGCAACGAGATGGCGGATGCACTGACTGCGGAAGGGACGGCAGCTCCTTTCTGCGGCCCGGGTCCGACCCTGGGCCTAAAAAAAACAAAAAATACGCAAGGAGACGAGGAAGTGGCTGAGGAATCAGCACCTCGCTCATTGGAATGCTCTGCAGGGTCCTAGACAATCCAAACTTCTACTGAAGGGATGGACCGATGGACACGCCAGGGCAGTTACTGAACTACCAAGGAGTAGGCTAAGGAAGATAGCAGGACTCCTAACAGGGCAATGCTGTATGAGGAAACACCTCCACAACTTAGGAGTAGAGGAAAGTTCCCTATGTAGGGGATGCGGCATGACTGACGAAAAGTCAGTCCATGTTCTCTTAGAGTGTCCACACTAGGCTGTACTACGCAGGTGAATCTTCGGAGTCCCTGGAGACACAAGCAGACATCCATTGAAAAAGGTTGTGGCCTTTATTGAAGGGCTCGGTTTCATGGATGTCTAGGTAGCAGGAATGGCACAATGGGCCCGCCAGTGGCCTCAGTGCCGGAACCTTGGCTTGAGTTGTCCAGGACAAGGCTCGCCTGCACATTTAGTTGTAGTAGTAGTAACAGAAATAGGCGTCAATTTACTCCCAGTATAGAATACTTGTAGTTTTCAACTTGAAGCCGCGTTTACACGAGGCCAATAAGTGGATAGGTTAGTTGGAGCAGGTAACCTGAGGCAAGTTACTGTACTGGGGACTTGCCGTTGACCCTGTCCACACGACGTCAGTTGTGAGCCAGCCAGTGAAGGTAAGTTGTATTAAAAATGGCAGAAAGTGCATCTTCTATGTTATCTTATGATGACGTACAAGAATTGACGCGAAATCTTATACTGGTATTTGTGAGTGAATCTAGTGAAATATCATTGGACGAACTGGAAGAGAAAATACTATGGGTGAGAGAGTGGGTTATCAGGAGAGATACTCGTGGTGCATCTGTCCAGTTACTAACAGAACTGCGTAATGTACAGTTCAGAAAACTGGTCCCATAAGTAAGGCCGATCCTTGTAAAGTTCCAAAATTGTCATCTCTTCGGCCCACCGAGGAGCCATTGTATCAGAACAGTATTACACAAATATATAAAATGTTAACAATTTAAACAATAATCAAACATCCTATAAAGCACAGTTTGTCATCAATTTGCTCACTTGCTCGTCAATGAGTTGTCCATACGTCGTCAGTGCAAGGCATGCTGTGTGGCAGGTACAGTTTTCGAGTGGTGGGGGGCAGATTGTCTATTCCTCGTGCAAGTCGACCTGCCAGGCAGGTTGACTGTGATTTAAGAGCGTGGTCGTCCACACGGGGCAGGTTACTTGCCTCAGGTTACCTGCTCCAAGCAACCTGCCAACCTACTGGCCTCGTGTAAACGCGGCTTAAGACCTATCGTTTGTATTATATGATTCTACAAATCTATCATAATTACTAGTATTTGAACACCAAGGATTTTTAAAAACAGAAACGTTTTTAAAATTCCTTTTTGGATGATGTAATCATTGTAGTCGATGGAAAAATAATTTATTTGCGAATTCACGTTCCTCACCACGTCATTTGCACAAATTTGTGGAGTACCGAGATCACATTTATACACATGACAATCAACTTTTTAGGGGACCAATGTAATGGTACCAAAACGTGTCTGAAATGTGAGTTATACGAAGAAAACAAAGTAGAATCATTTTTTATTATTGGCATTATTTTTTAAAAGTAAAGGAAAATTTTAGTTGGTTTGACGTTAGCTAGCTTAGTAAGTAGCTTCCCTTTTCCTACGACGTTTCGTGTCTGCAAGGACACCATCAACAACTTGTTTTTCTCAATCACGGACTTGTTTCTTTATATCTTAATTTTGTGCAGAATTTCGATTGCCAAATAAAACGATATATCTGATCAATTATGACTTCCATCTGCAATAAATGTACTATGTTTATTAAAAATAAATCTGTTTTAGTGTTGTTTTCCTCGTATAACTCTGAAAATAAAACACATTGTCAGACATAATATGTTGGTACCCTTAAATTGGTTCTCTTAAAAGACAAAATTGTAATTCTGGTGCCATTTAAATTGATCAGCCTGTATATAGATTATGTTTTGGTTAGGTAGTGGAATAGTATTAAGTATCCAACTTTTTCTCACTTCTGATGAAGAATAATTTTATGTCCGCTGTCAAAACCTTTGTTTTATTCGATTCAGAATAAGCTAGATCTCCAAATTAGTTTAAGTTTCTTGTATTCCATTAAATTGAAAAAAAATATATTTTTTTTTGTCTAAAAATGATATTCCATTTGTTACGCCAATGGATACTACTAAGTAAAGAAATAGATCCAATAACCATCACAACTGCGAATGCCCCATTTCGGACCTATTTCTCTTATCTTAAATATTTCATTTGTCAAGAGCGGCGTTTTACATGTAAAGTCAATATATTAAAAGCTACCTTTATGACGTCTTTACCTTCCTTGCTTATCGCTAGGCTACAATGAAATCTCACCATAAATTGGTTGCTCATGTATTATTTTCAGGACCGGCGTAAATGACCGGACCACCTAGTATAGTAACTAACTCGCCAGCAATGAAATAAAAAATTAAGAAAGTCATGTTGCAACAATAAATAAATCGAGATAATATATACACAGTGTCTCCTAAATGTTCCTTGTGGTGTATTAATTATTATTTTTGTTAATTTTTAATTTATACGATAGTGCCAAAATACTTTGTTCTAATAATAATGAATTCACAAATTATACAAAATAATAATAACAGTAATATTAATAATAATTTAGCTAAAATTAATTTTAAAAACTGAACATTACCGTATGTTAAGAGAGAATTAAGAAAATTGGTATAATAACAAAAACTTAACTAAAAAATGTATAACAATCTTCAAAAAACTGCATATATCGGATATCCTGTGAATGCGACATATTTTATTTAGGTGAAACATTGAAAATACGAATAAATGAACACAAAAAGTGTATTAAAGATAGCGAGTTCTTCAAGTCAGGTATTTGCAAACATGCTTTGGAAGAGGGGCATCAAATTCAATGGGATTAGGCGTACATGATATTGAAAGAGTCCAATAATAAAATACGAAAATTCAAAGAAATATTCCCAAAAAATTAACAAAAAAAAATATACACAGTGGTTGTTTATAATAATACTGGATACCACCAAAGCGTTGAAACAAGTAAATAAAAAATTTAATAGAATTACAAAGAACGAATAAGAGCAGGTAAAAGAAATGATAATGAAGATTACAAAGGCAATGACAATGAACATGATTTTACAGTTACAGTTAAATTGTATTCTTTCTAAGTTTGGTAAAATATCCAAATAATCGGATGAACAATAGAACAATAGAACATAGATTGGGGATAAATCTTTTTTAATAATAATTATTTCTGTAACAGTCATATATTAGTTTAAAGCTTTAAAGACTAATCAAACCCTGGTTAATAGTCAGCATATGTTTGCCTTGCCTAACTTCGAGAGCTGGTCATAGGATTCCAGGTGTTTCAGCTGACTTTGCTGCGTTAGAGGATAAGGGGTCGTACTTGCTTTTTTTCTTAATTTTTGCAATTTTTTCCGAACCCAATACTCCAGTTAACCATTTCTTTAAGATGCAATTTCAAATTGAATCATAATTTTCGGAGGTCAAGGTCATATTTGGGATGAAATGGCCGTTGTGAACAAGTTTAGACCGAGAAGTGAACATTAAGAATCTGACAAATACCACTCATAGAATCGTAATAATTGTTTTCCCAATCGAGTCTTTCAGAGTTCAAACACCCATGGTAAAGTACACGTGTATAGAGAGCTGCTCATTATAAAAACAGGATTAAATTGAAGTAAAAGGAGTGAAGAAACTAATGATTGTAGAAATTATATTTTTTAATGATTTGTAGTAAAAAATTTTGCCTATCGTTTGCCCGTGTAAACATCAAATTACTGTATCTGCTGTGTGCAACGCTGCTTGGTAACTGACTGGTCTCAAAACTGGATCTTGGTATCTGCTCAACACAAAGAAATATGTAAATTACTTGTTAAGTCTTGAGTCGCGCCCGCAAACGGGATGTTATTATATATCGTATATAAGATAATGTATTATTGAAATATTTTTAACGTCTCTTTTGTTCTTTATTTTTTGTTTGAAATAACTTAAACTACTAACGTATGCAGATTTTATTATAATTTACTTGGCACCGTGGTAAAAAATGATCGTAAATCACGCGAGCTGCATATTTAATGAACATATTAGCGATACGAAAAACAGCTCTAAGAAATATAGTAGTAGTATTAAACTAAACGTATTGTCAATATTATCGAATTTATGAGGTAATGGGACAATTTCAGTTTTTGTGTTTGTTTTTCTTTTTTCGTTTTATTGACTTGAAATAAAATGTACTTTGAGAGGCTGAAGTTATTTTACTCTTCTCTATAATTTAAAGATTTCATTTGAGTGGTAAATCGTTGGTAAATCAAACAAAGATTATGTCTTTCAAGGTGCAAAATTACACAAAAATAACAGAAAAATATATAAAACTGTTTAAAAAAATTCCTTGAAATATTTTCAAAAAATTTCTTGAAATATATATACCAAAAAATCTATTAGATTTGCAAAAGAATCACAAATATCCAACCGAAAAAATTAACATAAATATACTAAAATGCCAGAAAATTCACCAAAATGAAAAAAGTTTTTTCAAGAATAATTGGAAATTATATCAAAACCTACAAAAAATCATTGAAAATACCAAAAATACTGAAAAAATTGACAAACGGAAAATACAATTACAATAATCTTGAAAAATTTAATAAAGAAATACGTTAAAATGGCCAAATAAAATTAACAAAAAAGGTAAAAGCGCTCAAAATTGAAAATAATAAGAAAATGTTCACAAGAATATCAAAAATAATCTAAAAGTTCATAAAATATTCCAAAACGCCAAACGAATAATCTTAGAAAATGTATTAAAGAAATACGTTAAAACGGCCAAAAAATTAACCAAAAAGGTAAAAGTGCTCAAAACTGAAACTAATCAGAAAATTTCCTCAAGAATATTAAAAATAATCCAAAAGGTGATGAAATATTCTGAAATGCCAAACGATTCACAAAAATTTTTAAAATTTTACAAAAATCAAAAAAATTGCTTATAGGTAATTGAAAATAATCTCAGAAAATACCCGAAAATTATATCCAAAAAAACCTCAAAAATAGATTAAAATGCCAGAATGAAATTATCAGTAGTAATACCCCTAGGGTCTTGATAATACCGAGATAATTTTGTCATAGAGAATGCTGAAAGCGTGTTGCTTGATAATAGCCCAAGGCCGCAGGCCGAGGGCTATTATTTCTGAGCAACACGCTTGAAGGATTCTCTACGACAAAATTTTGAGTATTTATCAAGACCCGAGGAGTATTCGATAAGATAATTTTTTACTTTGTAGATATCAAAAAATTGATTGTCAATCTGACGCTTAATACTTTTCAATACAAACTTTATTAGTTTTAATCAAAAACTATTCATTTTTATTTAAAAGTACAGTTGTAAAAAGTACAATTGGTAAATTAATTGAATCGTTAGATGTAATACCAAATCTTCCCGACATTTTTAATCCAGTTGTCAGTTTGACGTTCAATTAATTTTTAATAAAACATAAACACCAAACTGAAAACACCACATGTAGGGTATTATCGCTGTAATACAGCGGTGATTGGATGAAATTTGACACATGACTTGAAATTAAGTAATTTGATTGGTTACTATATTCAGTAAAAAATTATCCAAGAAATTCACAAAACTGGTAGAAATTGCTAAAAATTAAAAATTATCGGAAAATTACAAAAAATAAACTCCAAGAATATGAGAAATACAAAAAAAATTTCATAAATGCACCGAAATGTCGAACGATTCACAAAAATACCAAAAAAATATATAAAAATGGTGATTGAAAGTACGATTCGTTTAAACAAATTCGTTGAAGTATTTTCAAAAGATTTTTTGAAAAATTGTCCTGAAAATTTAACAAAAATATACTAAAATTCCAAAAAATTCACAAAAATTTACTAAAATGCCAAAAAATTCACCAAAATGAAAAAGTATTTTCAAGAATAATCGGAAATTATATCAAAAACTACAAAAAATTATTAAAAATACTGGAAAAATTGACATAAACGGAAATTGCAACTGAAAATAATCTTAGGAAATGTAATAAAGAAATACGTTAAAATGACCAAAAAAATTAACAAAAAAGGTAGGCAAAAGTGTTCAAAATTGAAAATAATCTGAAAATTTCGTTAAAAAGTCCTCAAGAATATCAAGTTTAATCTAAAATGTCAAAATTACTCTAAAATGCCAAACGATTCGAAGAAACATAAATTTTACAAAACCCAAAAAAATTGCTTAAAATTGAAAATAATCTCTGAAAATGCCATAAAAGTACCTGAAAATTCTATCAAAATGCAAAAAAACTCAAAAATAAATTAGAATGCCAGAATTAAAACGGCAAAAAAATTCACAAAACTGGTAGAATGTATAAATTAAAAAGAACTAGAAAATAACAGAAAAAAAGTCCAAGAATATGGAAAATTCAATAAAATGTCATAAACACACCGAAATGCCGAACGATTCACAAGAATACCAAAAAAATTAACAAAAACGAAAAACTGCTTGAAATCAAAAATAGAATTGAATAGATGAGGCTTTTACTTGATGTAGATCCATAGTAAATTATGAAATCAAACAATTTTATTTTGTTAAATCTACATTATATTTAACCTTAAAGTTGTGAAGCGTTTCGCTAATACAGTAGCTTTTTCAAACGAATGGAAGTATAATGAGAAATTTTCAATTTATACAGTGCCTCAATACTAAATTATACGTATATTTAACAATAAAATTATAATCTATTTACAAGGAAATGAAATGAATTTGTCTAAATATGGGATTAACTAAAGTATTTAACAAGTTTACCTGGAAACTCATTCACAACAATCCTACAGGAACCTTTCTAGGTAATAATGTTTAATAAGGGAGAATTGTTAATATCAAGCTGGTCGTTAAGAATTAATCCCATATTTAGACAAATTCATTTCATTTCCTACGGCGTGTTAAAATATCTCGATTGTTAATAGCCCTTAATACTTAATACTCTAGTTGGTTAAATGACTAATAACGCCTTACAAAGTTTTCGAAAATTACTTTTCAAAGAGCAGACTGTAAACTAAGAAGCAACAACTACTTCTCTGGCTGTATGCCACGACAGATATTGAATAAGGTAAAGGATATTATTGAAAAATGTCTCTAAAAATTCTCGAAAATTCAAAATGCAAACCAACCCTAAAAAATATCAAAATACACTAAAATGACAAAATAACTCACAAAAATGAAGAAATTGATGCAATTACAATAATTTTACTAAAATGAAAAGAAATTCTAAAAATATACTGAAATGACAAAAAATTAAAAAATAATACCAATTTTTGAATGAATTTTGCGTGTAAATTGTACCAGCGATTTGTTCCTCAAGTTGATGTTTATTAGATTATTCAAAAAAAAATATATCAAAAATACAAAAGCAAATATTTAACAAATTTGCTACCTACAATTAGCCACAATCTGAAGATACAACCATTAAATTCAGTTAGGTACTCCACTCATTCCGTCATATACTGTGAATTTCAGTTTTTCTCCCGTAAACTCCCAAAGGTCTCAATATAAATCAAAAATATCCCTAATCCCGTTATCAAGTCGGCTTAGGGGACTTGTGCGTTAAAATATTTAAAAAATTATTCGCACAGAATACACGATAAGGACAAGAGGGATATTTACCACGTCGAAGATGATCTCCATCAATGCGTATTAGATGTCGAATAAGGGTTGTAAGGGCGTTATCGAACCTTTTTATTACATAAAAAATGAAAACTTCCCTATTTGATGCAAGAATATTTTCCAGACTGCTGCATTATCATTTAAATTGGATTTTAGGAAAAGTGTATATGCCTTACTCAGAAGTGGATAGAAACAGAAATTCTCCAGAGATTGTATGATGGTAGAAAACTTGTCAGTGTCTAAATTTTGTATGCTGGTAAATCTTTGATGTATAGCCAGTAGTCACTTTTTACGACAAATAATGAATTTTTTCTACTTCCGTCACTAAAACCGCATCTAAATTTATCATTTATATTTAATAATCCGTGATAATTTTCTAGTTCTGTGTCATTTGATTTTTCAATGATACGTCAGTTATTGTCTGTCATTTTGTCAATATAATTATGCTTTTTTTTCTTACGAGCGTAGAAAAAGTATAGTAAGCACCTAGTGTCAAAAACATCTTTAGTCACTCTTTTCATAAGGCACAAGTGGAGCGAAGGAAAACTCGTCACTAAAGAAACTTTTTTGACACTTGGTACTTGATATAACTATTAAAACAACACTATAACTATTATTGTTTATTTATTCAAAAAAGTAACATTCACCAAGAGGTATTAGAGACGGAATTTCAAAATATAAAAATATAGAAATGAAGTGACATACATCAGTTGTAAAAAAATAACACGTCTGCGCATGCGTATCCTATAAATTACCCCGAATATTTTTGGAATATTTAACTTCTTTGTTCAACTCAATCTTTGATTCCTCAATAATTCCCAATTCGTGGTCTAACATTTTATTGTCTATGTTGCATAAAGGAGGCCTATCTGATACACCTGATAATTATAGAGGTTTAGCTTTGGTGAATTGCTGTACTAAAATTTTAACAACTGTTATTCTAAACAGATTATCTTTATGGGTTGATAACTGCGGAGTTATGCCAGAGATCTAACTTTAGGTGTTCTACAAGGTGAACCCTTGAGTCCCCTTTCATTTGCTCTGTTTATCGCCGATTTGGAAGACTACTTTTATGCTCAAGGAGCTCAGGGTGTAAATATCGATAATAAAAATGATGTTCTAACACTCCTGTATGCTGATGATCTCGTTATCCTGGCTCATTCTGAAATTGATGTTGCAAGGAAACTGAAAATGTTGGAAAAATATACTAACCAATCGTTTAACTGTTAATCTTAAGAAAACAAAAATTGTTAGGTTTTCTAAAGGTGGATTCCAAAAACCGAACTACAAATTTTATTTTAAGAACGAGATCATAGAATTGAGTAATACATATATACATATTTAGGTGTAACGTTTTCTTCCTCTGGCTTATTCAGTGAAATGTCAACTGCAACTGTAAAAAAAGGTAAACAAGCCGTTGGCGCTCTCATTCCTGTGATGTGTAAGGCAAAAATTGACATGTGGTACCCTAGAATCAAACTATTTGAATCTCTAGCGTTAAGCGTTATGTTTTACAGTGTCTCTGTTTGGGGTCATCGTTATTTGGATGCACTAGAAAGGGTGCAAATACATTTCCTAAAACGAATCCTTTTAGTAGCGGTTAATACTCCGGACTCTGTTATTCGGATAGAAACAGGAAGAGTTAAGTTGTCGTACAATGTTTTTAAAATGACAATAAATTGGTTACTAAAGATTCTTCAATTGGAAAAATTTCGCTATCCCAGACTTTGTTTTGAGCAACAGCTACGTATTATAAAGTATAACACACACACAAAGTATAATTGGGCATCCCAAATCAAACAATTTTTTGTTGACGTTGAATCACTGCAGTTACGGAATCAATTATCTTATGGTCATCTAACAGCACATAAAAACTACTGTTTTCCAAATATTATACCTTCCTGCACCAATCCGATATTGCTACATCGTCAGCGTACCCTTTCATGGCTCTATATAAGGCTTTCACCACAACACGTGAACCAAGCAATTATTTACTGTTGAAGTCTCCAATTCAGATCACTCGTACTTTGGCTCAACTCCGTACGGTTAATCAATTTAAAATGAAGTTCACATTAAACGGCATAACCTATAGTATAGATCCTACTTTAACATGTACTGTTTGTAACCTGGACGAGAAAGAAACTATTTTTCATATTTTGGTTGAGTGTCCGATATATACAGTTATGAAACAAAACATATCCTGTCTGCAAAATTTGGAAACATTAGTAAATGCTCTACAAAATATAAACCTATCTGAGGGAAAAACTATATGCTGCTACCTTTGGAATATTCTCAAGTTGAGGTCATTTATACTCGATGAATAATGTATTTATTTTATTTTGTTTTTATTTCTTATTACAAACTGTCTTGTAAACTTAAAAAGAAAAAAATTTTTTGTATATTATCACGCACTAACCTTGCTGTAAACATTGTTTTCTATAAGCAATAAAGTTATTATTATTATTATTTATTCCCGTGTAATACAGATTCCAAGAAAAAGTTTTTGGAGACATTCCTGGGAAAATTTTCAGAGTAAATTTTTCGGCATAATTCTTAGCTGTGTAATACGGCTCTAAAATATTGCGCATTACTCATTTGAAAAAAAAATACCTGAATTATTCCCTACTATAAAATACAAACTAATTTAAAAATCTGTCAGTACTTTTTTCGACAGGCCCATCTACATATCCAAAAAGCACTTACTCAGTCCAACTGTGCGGCATGGAAAATGGAAAAACCTGGATGTTAATGGATGTGAAAGGGAATAAGGGTGAAGAGCGTAGGTTCACAAGGTGGACCTGACACGAAAATTATTATTTTATCTCGGGAGGGAAAATGTGAAATGCGATATAGGATTTTATTATTTCTTTTTTCAAGACCAAGGATAAAATAAATGTGTCGGGGGATAAAGAGATGTATTCCTTTTCCTATAGCTGAGTATAATAAAGTTTTGTTAGTTATAAAAACGAATGAACAATCAGATATTTACATAGGGGTATGTATGGATAAGAAATTAATTTAATACTCAAGACAGGGGTCCAGATTTGAAACGCCTGGCAGTTTAAAATGGCACGTATAACTTTGGGAAGTTTGTTGTATAAAATTTCAAAATAATGATATAATTTTAAGGATACTTATTGTAAATTTAAAATAATCTACGGAACTGTACACAAGCTGGCGTAGCTCGACCGATATATAGTATGGAAACCACTTATGGAATAAAATGCTTTGTCATTATTTTAGAAAATTATAAATGTAAATGTAAAGGGTGATTTACGCAAGTATTCCATAGTCGGTGTGGTTTTTTTAATGAAACACCCTGTATATTTGCATATTTTTGAAGTCCTCTCAATAAAGCGATTCCAACAAACTAAATAATGTATGGTCAATTATGAATTATACAGGGTGAAATTTTTATTTTTACATTTATCAAACACATACATAAAATACCTGATGTATTTGATTTTAATACATTAAAATAAATGCTCAAAATGTTCTCCACCTAGTTGTTGGCAATAGCACAGTCTCCTATAGAACTCCTCCTTAACTTTGTTTAAAGTTTGAGGTGAAATATTCCGTATTTCTGTAGTTATCCTGTCTTTGAGGTCTACAATGCTAGTTGGTTGTGTTGCAAATAGTTTGTTCTTGAGATAATCCCACAGAAAAAATCTAACGGCGTAAGGTCTGGCGATCTAGCTGGCCACTCAATGGTACCTCTTCGTCCAATCCATTTATTGGGGAAGATTTCATCTAAATAAGTTCTTACCATTAAAGATAATGGGGGTGTTGCCCCGTCTTTCTGGAACCAAACATTTTCATTCGGTAAGCTAGGATCTATTGCGTTGGGATATAAGTCTGCCAACGCAGGAATAACTTCATTTCTAAGCATATTTAAATATTTTTGAGCTGTCAAATTTCCATCCATAAATATAGGACCAATAATATGGTCGCCTATGATACCGGCCCTAACATTCACCTTTTGAGGGCACTGAGTATGTGTCTCACGCATCCAATTAGGATTCTCAGCTGACCCGATCCTTGCAACTTAGGTTTAGTTCACCGAGATGATTTGTAATATCAACTTACAAATCCATTTTTTTTTTCTACAAATCTAAAAAGCACTTTACCGCGACTAAGCCAGCATATATTGTTGTCTAATGAAACTCCTGCATCTATCAAAACGTTTAACGAACTCTGATATTATATCTTCTTCTCCTGTCGCCCCGTCGAATGGTAGCAGCCAGATCAGCTCTTGTCTTGCCAACCTGGAAATATCATTAACGTCGACACATTCATCCAACGAAATACTAGATACGATATTCCGTTTAATTGCGTCGATCTGTTGTTTTCGTAGATTTTCTGCCATTTCAATAACTCGTCTCTCAATAGTCCTCTGATGCTGATATATCTTTAATCTGGACCAGCATTGCTTGTTTATTGGGAAAATCATCAAACCATATATCCGCACTTCTCAGAAACTTTGATTTCGGAACCTATCTTTACAGCAGCTCTTACTAAACTAAACTAACTCTAACTGAATACACGCTTATAATGGTAAATACGCATCCTAGAAATTGTTGCATTCACAG